>JBAJFG010000255.1:0-215121 GCA_037903475.1 Ancylostoma caninum | reverse complement strand
TCAGCGGAAAACTTCAAGAAAGACCCCACATTTGGAAATATCCAGCTAGCCGCTCAGGTGCTGGGCGACAAAAAGTTACGGCAGGCCATTAGCAGGTTCGTGGATAATTTTGTTGTTCGTTGCAGGACCAGTTCAGGTATAATAATGGGAGCAGCGTTTAGTAAAGGATCAAAAGTTATTAGGGTTTCACGTGGCTCGCGTAGTGCTAGGCATTGCTACACTCATTTTTTTTTCGAAGTTTTATTTATCAAAAATATCGCCCCAAATGGGACTTGTAATAGTCAAATGAACAGACGTCCACTGTACCACTGAGCCATGGTTCCTCACGACCAATTTTCTATTTCCATGTAATATCATTCCTTTTTTTTTATTAATCCCGAGGCGATTGACGCCGTGTGCAAAGAACAAGGAATGGATGATGGCCAATGCAAGCTCTTCTCAAACGGGTTTCAACTCATCGACAGGTGATTTCTCTTGGCGGAGTGGTTA
The DNA here is from genome assembly GCA_037903475.1 of Ancylostoma caninum. Classification (NCBI taxonomy): domain Eukaryota; kingdom Metazoa; phylum Nematoda; class Chromadorea; order Rhabditida; family Ancylostomatidae; genus Ancylostoma; species Ancylostoma caninum. Next base: position 214,632 of record JBAJFG010000255.1, on the reverse strand, counting down.
TCAGGAGACAAATATGGTTCCAAGATATTTTAAAAAGTTCAGATTCATAACAACTATCGAGTCGAGAACACCAGCAAAAAGTGAAGATCCACCCAGAACAGAAGTAACTAGTCAGCCGGAAAACACTCGAATAGAGAACGATGTGAGTTGGAAGAACTGTAGATTGTAGGATTGATGGTTTGTACGCTGAACGCACGCATCATCTGCACAACTTCACAGTTTTAAATTTTCGAAGATTATGATGGATGACGCTGAATACGTGATGGAATTGCCACGGCCACGTCAAAAAGTATATGGATCAAAGACGTGGAGTAGTCAGCCGGAGCAAAGCGGTGGTGAGCTTCTTAGTTTAACAGACTTTTAAAGCAGTACATGCAAGCACATTTCCAGCGATTAGAGTCATTGCGGATTCCAGTACTATGTGCTGACTGAATCACCTCGTGGATACTAGAAAAATGACATTTGGAGTAAGCTTGAATAGGCAAAACTGCCAGGTATTTACCTGCATTCTTGATACCACCACTATAATGTCAATTTCAAGCATTTAATGTCTCGGATGGCCTTCATTCTTGAAGGTGGGAGAGGATGTATTGCTTGGATACAGTAGTTTTCGTTCAGCTTTAGCTTCGTCATCGAGAGGATAAACGAACTGCGTGTGCAGTTTCACAGTGAAAAGGAATCAGCAAAACAGCGAAAGCGAGAAGGCACAGTTTCAGACAATCGTGTCGGGACCACATAGCGCAAACAGTCTCGCCCTTTAAAGGGGTTCTTGGTTGAAACTGTGCCTTCTCGCTTTTGTCGTTTTGCTGCTTCCTTTTCTGTCTCTCTCACTTGGAGCATGCTCTCTTTGCACCTTGTTCAGGTCCCACCACGATTCTGCAATAAAAAAATCTCTCCACAGTGATTGTGCAGTAATAGTATTTATCTATCTTTTCGACAAGTACTGTACATGATAGAAAATTCGGGATGGGGTGCGTGGGGTAAATCACTGATCCTGAAGTTGCACACAGTAGCGCAATTAGTGGATTTTTTTGGATCACGCCTGCCCAATCCACAGAATTAAGAAGAGGATTGGCTTCTGTAGCCAGCCCACAAAATCATTATAAAACCACTAAACGAAACGACATTCCCATGTAAAATGTGCTGTAATAGAGATATCGCATGATTTCAGGACCACAGCTCTTCGAAATGCGCAACGACCTGGTGGCCAGTTTCACACCACTGCCGCCTGCTCCATTCGTACCTCCCACTCCTCCTCCAGCTCCTCCACTGGCATTCCCAACTGTGCCATCGTTGATTGTGCCTCCTTTGCTCACTCCTATCCTTCCCGTTGACAAGTTATTCCATTTGAAGGTGGGGCAAGCTAGGTTTTGTAATGAATATGAGGAATAAAGACAGTTCTAGGTGGACCCAATCATTCGCCGACAACGTGACGCTGATTGGGACTTCGAGGATGAAGAGGAGGATTCACCGCGGAGAGTTAAGAGGGGTGACTATTACGACGAGGTGCACACCTCAAAATCAGGTATTTCTAATACATTATTTATCCAGCTGGTTATAATCCAACTGCAGCTGAGCAATCGGAAAATAATGACGGTTTCTAGAAAATTCTACTCATGTAAATAGTAGAGTACAATTTACACTAGTGCATGCGTCTGTCGCGCGTCAGACGCACGCATCCATTTCCAGAAAGTATTCAGTACGTATTGGTAAACGCGGCACGTTTACTGTGGGTGAAAATACTACGCGGCAGTTGTGTCAGGCCCACATATGCGTTCGTCACACCTGCGTTTGAGCTGCATCAGGGCTGCGGTTGGGATTATCCTTCACTTAGTATAAAGTAGACATGGACGCACGCGCGCTAAACGTACACATCCTGCATAAATTTCTCTTATTCGCAGGACTTAGTAACATTCAGGAAATATTGGGAATGAAGCATTCGCTTTGAATGAGATGGTGATTCGAGCATTCGAAAAATAGAGAGAGAGAGAGAGAGAGAGAGAGAAAGAGAGAGAGAGAGAAAGAAAGAGAGAGAGAGTGAGTGAGTGAGTGAGAGCTATGCTGCTCTGATGTGTGGTATTCAAAATTTTTAATTGGACCACTCAGATCATTCTGTAGTAATTACATTACTATGTAGTGACGTAGTAATTACAGTGCAGTCGGGTCCGGCAGCCACTGCAAATGGGCGCCGGCGGGCGCCGGCCGCCGCCACCCTCCGGCGCCCCGGTATTAATGAGCTATTAATCACTCGAGCTTGGGAGAAAGCGAAGAAAAATACAATTTTAGTTCATAGTAGACAGAGTGCAGTGGATATGTTAAGGCTATAAAGCAGGGGACCATTTTCACAACTTTCACGCTTTTTCATTTTTGTGATTTTCATGGGGAAAGATTTCTGAATACACAATAAGCGAAGCCAACTCTTCCATTTTCTGCTATAGTACACTGCTTCACGAATACAAAAATGGCCGTTATTCTTCTATAGATGGACACAGTACTTAAGTTATCCCATCTGAATAATAAAGCTCATCCAATCCGGGATCCTCAGCAGTAATTGAAATCCGTACAAATTGTTCCATATCCAATGCGAAGTAGTTCTACCGCTGTCATTTATCTTTCGTGGAGCAGTCCTTTACGGCGGAGTTACTCTCTCCCGGTTTCCCTCAACTTTGAAAAAGTGGTTTTTCACTATTACTTACACTATTACTGTTACTTACACTTACACTTATCGTAGTTTATCTTCGAAATTTATGCAAAACGTTGCCGGATGCCTTCCTGGATGACCCGAGGGAGATCACGGGGGACGTTCCAAGCAGTGAACCCCAAACACTGCGAGACGTCCTGATCTCCAACGGAGTGGAACCAGCGATAGGGACAGATTGCAATCTGCCGCTCAAACCACTGAGCCATCCGGGCTACTTTTTATGTAGCAGTTTGTTAGATAACTGCAGCAGTCGTAGGCAGCATACTATATGTGTTTGCAAAATGGGGGCACAGGGCAGGATTCGATCCCCTGACCACCACAACGTCGATCATTCGCTCAACCCACTGAGCTATGAGCGCACGCGATGGAACATACAAATGGTGTCCACTATTACTTACACTTACACTTATCGTAGTTTATCTTAGAAATTTAGGTGAAAAGGGAGTTGGATGGGGCCACTCCTGTGAAGCCTGAGCCTAAGCCTTAAACCCATTTTTAAGCATAGGGTTAGGCTTATCTACCCTGTCTACTATGGACTAAAATTGTGTCTTTCTTCGCTTTCTCCCAGGCTCGAGTGATTTAGCGCCACGACTGCTGTCAGTAACAGTTTTATATGACGGTTTGATTTGTTTACTAATTGAGGGACCTACATTTGTTCCCAATCCCTAAGCCATCAAGTCTATGCACACTTTCCTTTTTTCATGTCACCTTCTTCAATAATATCAGCACTTTCATTTGATGAGCAATCTTACCCAACGAGGTCCTTCACCCTATCTCCAGTTCCGGTGACCGGTGATGCTATTGCATAGGGGAAGTGTCCAGCTGAGTTTACGCCGGGTCTTGGTACCAAATCAAAGAGTCGCCTCCGTGGCCGCCCTGAATAATTTAATCAGCTGCTTGCTCGGTGTGGGATGATCTCAAAGGTCCTCAGCCTTCATTGTGTAGCATCTGTACCATTTCTGGTTGAAAAAAGACCTGCTACCATTAAAATATTATACTACTAGCGCCCCTTCGGGACGCTGGAAAGTGGGGTGGGGCAGCCACTTGGGACATGTGCAAAAGCTTCGCACTTGCCAAATTTCTGGAAAATTGATAAAGAAGTAGAACCAATCTTCAAATGGGCCCAAACATGAAGTCCTTCTTATGAGTTGAGTATAAGTATAAGAAGTCCGTTCTCCATCGTATAGAGAATTCGTGCGTATTTCTCACTACCGGGAGAACGCGGACGCGTTCTCCATCGGCAGAACTGTATACTGCCGTTTCCCACACTTCTGGACCAGGGTGAAATCGCATCCGAGTGTTTTCCACACCACTGGACCGCAGCGAGCTTTCCTTCCATCGGTGCACCCGTATTCTCGCGTCATCTTCACTAATAGTCCACAATAACCCGTTCATCGTCTGCCGTATTCTGGTATTCTCCACTTTACTGAGTCACAGCGGACCGATCCTATATTGGTGGACCCGTATCGTGGTGTTATCCACACCATTGGGCCGCGGCGGGCCCTTCCTCCATCTGACCGTCCGCATTCTGACGCCTTCCTCACAGTTAGGGCAAGCCGGATCCGTTTTCCAGGGGCGGGTTCGCATTCCGGCACTCTCAACACTATCGGACCAAAGTCAACCCGTATCCTGACGTTCTCCACACCATTGGGCTACGACGGGTCCTTTCTCCATCGGTGGACCAGCGTTCTCGCGATTTATTCACTGTTAGGCCGTGGCGGACCCTTTGTCCATCAGCGGAGCCGTATACTTGTGTTCTCCACACTATTGAGCAATGGCGGATCCTTCATCGTGGACCCGTATTCTGGCGTTCCCCACACCAATGGGCCACGGCGGGCCCTCTCTCCATCGTTGGACCCGTATCATGGCATCCCCCTCACCATTGGGCCACGGCGGGCAGTTTCTCCATCGGTGGACCCGTTCTCTGTTGGTGTCTGTTGGTGGACCCGTATCGTGGCGTCCCCCACACAACTTGGCCACGGCGGGCCCTTTCTCCATCGTTGGGCCCGTGTCATGGCATGCCCCGCACTATTGGGCCACGGAGGGCCCTTTCTTGATCGGTGAGCCATTATCCTGACGTTTCCCACACCACTGGGCCACGGCGGGCCCTTTCTCCATCGCTAGACTCTTATTCTGGCGTGCCCAACACAAATGGGCCACGGCTGACCCTTTCTCGATAGCTGGACCCGTGTCATGGCATGGCCCGCACTATTGGGCCACTGTGGGCCCTTTCTCCATCGGTGGACCCGTACTCTGGCGTCCTCCACATCACTGGGCCACAGCGGGCTCTTTCTCGTATCATGGCATCCCCCGCACCATTGGGCCACTGTGGGCCCATCCTTCATCGGTGGACCCGTGTCATGGCATACCCCGCACTATTGGGCCACTGTGGGCCCTTTGTTCATCGGTGGACCCGTACTCTGGCGTCCCCCACACAATTTGGCCACGGCGGGCCCTTTCTCCATCGTTGGGCCCGTGTCATGGCATGCCCCGCACCACTGGGCCACGGCGGGCAGTTTCTCCATCGGTGGACCCGTTCTCTGTTGGTGTCTGTTGGTGGACCCGTATTCTGGCGTTCCCCACACCAATGGGCCACGGCGGGCCCTTTCTCCATCGTTGGACCCGTATCATGGCATCCCCCTCACCATTGGGCCACGGCGGACCCTTTCTCCATCGGTGGACCCGTATCGTGGCGTCCCCCACACAACTTGGCCACGGCGAGCCCTTTCTCCATCGTTGGACCCGTGTCATGGCATGCCCCGCACTATTGGGCCACTGTGGGCCCTTTCTCCATCGGTGGACCCGTACTCTGGCGTCCTCCACATCACTGGGCCACAGCGGGCTCTTTCTCGTATCATGGCATCCCCCGCACCATTGGGCCACTGTGGGTCGAGGCTTCTACTCCGTGTTTGCGCACAAGCTTTCTCGAAAACAGCGGACACCCTAGTTCTCGTTTGGTTTGACTCCGCTAGCCCTCTGACAGCAGCTGCTTCGCCTCTCTGGTCGATTAAGTCGATTCAACTTATTTGAATCGGATTCTTGCACCTGAACAATATCAAATTGCACAGGTAGGAAGGCCTGAAAACGGTAGTCAGACCTGCTGATCTGCTCAGAAACTGTAAACTAACCTGCTTGTCGCCTTCTGCCGCCTCGCTAGGCTGAGTTGCTCGCTTGAAGGCAGTGTCTCACCTCATGTTGGGTATCGAGATATCCACAGATTCAGGTGCAGCTCGAGGCGCTGATTCCAATAATATGTACGATGTCAGAGAACACCCTCAAAAACCCCTACTTTTAAGGCAAAATTAGATACAGCAACTGACGAGTTTCCTTGCTAGGAAGCTAGCAGAAGCGGAGCTGAGAAGCTGAGGTTGCACAATAAAATGAATTTCTGAGCAGCTGCTATTATCAAACAAACATTTTCGTGTTGAAAAATCATGCCGCACCCTGAGCAAGCTCTTGCTGCGGAATGAAGCCTCTCGTCCACTGGACGAGAATTTCGAAATTCCCAAAGAAACCCGTAACTTATGTGGTTTTCGTCGTTTCCACGAAAACTAAAGTACATCTCCGTGCTCAGCGACACGGGTATGTTTGGCTGAGATGGGAATCTCGAATGCGGCCCATGAGCTGAGACACAGCCTTTAAGTGCCCTGGTCCAGAGTTGGTATCTCCGACAGTGGTGCAGTCGATGCACTCGAAACAGTCTGGAATCTATTTTTCATGGATCTAGAACGCTTCGCAATCTGTGAACTCATCTGCTCGTCGCCTGATACATTTTTGCCTTGCGACCGTGCCCCTTTCCTAACTTGTTTTAACTTGTTTTGCCATTTTCGGTTGTAGTGGCGCAATCGCTGCACTTGAAACAGCCTGAAATCTATTCGTTCGTGGAGCAGAGGCTTCTCGAGCTGCGAGCTCATCTGTCTGTCGCCCACTACCTCCTCATCCAGCATCTGTGCCGTTCTCTTACTTGTTTTAACCGTTGGACTTGTACTCGCCTGGCATAGCGCTGTGGAAATGCTTGGGAAATCCTGAAGTCTTTTTCTTCGCGGGTGCTGAGGCTCATTAGGATTCGGATGTAGAATTGAGATAAGTTCGAAAGAGCCTCAGCAGGAACAGCAGCATCCATATGTCAGCCTACAAATATCCACTAGAGAAAAAGTATTGTAGTGATAAAAAAAGAGATTGAAACCTACAGAAGTTTCTTCTACGGGACGGATTCCGATGAGCAGCGCTCCTTCACTATTGGATTGTGGTATGGAAGTAGTTTCATCCACGAATTCAGGGTGATTTTCATCACCTTGGCTTCTTTCCAGCAGAAGCCTTAGTTTCCTTTTTTCCGCATCGTTTCGGACTCGTATCAATTTGCTTTCATCAATTTCTCTACTTCTTCAGGCTCTTACTCTCTGTGCATCTACTTGATGACGTTTAGTTCTCTCTTGGTCTGATTCCGCTAACCTTCTGACTGCAGCTGTTTTGGCTCTCCGGCGAAGTCGATCAAACTTTTTCGAATCGGAGTCTTGCAATGAAACCAATCGAATTACGGTGGTAAAAAAGCCTCAAAACGAAAGTTAAACTTTCTCATGTGTTTCCTAACTGTGAACTTGCGTGCTTATGCTCATGCTCATGCTGAGAAGTAGCAATGTATTCTGGGAAAGGCATATTGAACTCTGTCTAGAGTGACCCAGGAAGTGAAAAATTACAGAAATAATCTGTGAAAATGTCTAGAGTGACCCAGCAAATGGAAAATCGATATATAACCAACGCAAAAATTCACATTCAAAAATCGTGGCCTAGCGCGCCATTGGGTGTAGCCCATTAGGCGAAATATAATTGCGGTGAGCGACAACCGTATGCTCCGCCTGTCAGCTATGGGGATCTGAACCAAGGACGTCTGGCGCGACTCCTCGGCTGCCAGTACCAGCAGAGGGGGTCCGGATTTGTTCTGTCCACCTGGTATGCTATAGCATGGGGTTTGAAGTGCCTAAGCAGAGATGGACACGGACTTGGATGTAGTAAAGGTTTTAGGATGGGTGATTGAAAGAATTATTCGGAGAAGCTTCTTGTGAGAAATTGCATGGGTAGTTTGATCAAGTTTACTTTCATCGCCAAATAAATGAAATCGTACCTATATTATACGTCCGAATAAGTCTGAAACGAGCGTTCTGGGTATCCTTAGTTCCTTAAAATATCTAGACCAATTAATAGTTTGATTGTGTGAATACCACCGTCTTGTTCTTCACATCTCAAATGCCTAATTCCACCGTACTGAATACGTCGATATGGATGTTGTAATGGGGTTCTGGTGTCCATCTCTGCACTGCATTGATAGTTGGAGAGTGGAAGAGTTGGTGTTGGGCAATAAGATGCAAGCCCCGATGTGCCCCAGTACACCAGATGGAGAGGAGAGTACGCGTCCATATCTCTCCCTCAGCTCCTGACAGCCGAGCAGCCGCTCCACACCTCGACCACAGAGCTCCTTAGCTGATGGGCGGGGCTTATGGAAGTCGGTCACCGCAATTATATTTCGCCTAGTGGTTGGCGCCCGCGCCATTGGGCGTCGGACGTCCCGGGCAGTGGCGCTGGAGCGCGGAATCAGCCGGGAGCCTCCTCCCGTCTGTAGTTTTCCATTTGCTATTTTTGTTGTTTTTTATGTTTATTGTGTCAATTGTTCTGATTGTTGCTGTTTTGTTATTGTTATTTGTTTGTCTCGTTGTTGTAGTAGTTTTAGTTGTTGTAGTTTTGTTGTTGTAATTGTTACTGCTATAATTGTTATCATTGCCTGTTGTTGTTGATGTTCTCATTGTTTGTTGTTATGTTGTTATTGTAGTTTATATTGTTATCATTGCGTTTTTGTTGTTGTTCTCTTTGTTATTCTTCCCCTTTTTCTTTTTTTCGCTTCATTCATTGTTGTTGTTGTTGTTGTTGTAGGGGGAGGAGGGGGAAGAGGAGTGGGTGTTCATATGAATGGTCTGGTGTTGTAGAAGTAGCTGTATCTCCGGATTCTTTTTAAATGTTGATGGCATTACGTTTGTTATTCGTTGTGATTGTCATAATGATCTCGGAAATCAAGTGCATCGTGTAGGATGAACCGGATGTCATGATGAGAAGTGTTACTGTTTTTGCGTTGTTATGCATTCTTGGTTTCTTGGCAATTTCTCCGAGCTTTGGTAATACTAGGGAACCTCCTCACTTTGGTGTTTTCCTTTATCACTAACGATCGTCGACCGAACCGGATAACATTAGGCGTTGTTTATGATTGCTGCTTATCAAATTTGGCGTGTTGGTCCGAAAGGTCACAAAGTTTTCGCGTTGTCTCGATGAGGCGAGAGTGGAGACGCAGTTTGTCCGCGCGGCTTTCGCAGTTTGCTACCTACCAGGATTTCTCTTCCCCTCTTCGTTATACATTGTATATTGCCACGCTAAATTTGACACGCAGCAACCATGAAGAACGAATTAGGTACTTGTAGTAGATGCCATTCGTAGGTGTTATAGGACCTCTAACTTTTGGCGCTATCGTGTCGGTAGCATGATTGCGAGGTTAGCGACGAAGTTTGTTGCTGGATGGCAGATGCTGTCACCACCACAGGTCCCGGCAGAAAAAGAGCATACAACATTTGTCGGATCCATACCGGTACGCCCCACGATCATCCGATTATCGCGGTGGCATACGTCAGAAAAGTTCTTGGAGTGTGTTCAGAGTACACTATAGTTGCAATGGCGTGGGCGATCGTCACGACATGAAGCGAGAAGTCGTTCGCATTTATTTTTGTTTTGGTCTGATACATATTGTTAGTGATGATGTGTTACGTACATTCGAAGACGTTTTTTTTCTGCCTGCTGTCAGGAAAAGGCAAGTAGAGCGTAGATCATGTTACTAGTGAAGTTTTGATTCTTTTCCTCCTGTAAGCGAAGTCTCAACCTTTTTCGACAAAAATCACTCAGGAATTTAAAAAGCGAAACAAGTGGAAGGATTTTCACATTATTGCTTCAGTTATGGTTTTGCGGACGGGTTTTGCGAGTAGTTTTTTTATGTCCTTGTATGAGACGTTACCCAAACAATGTTGTGCACATTATAGTGAGCGTCGATGGAGTTGACGAGTTTGCGATCTCACCATGGACGTCACATAAACGCGATGCCGTCGTTGTAGTTAGGAGTTTTTAAGAGCTTTTTTTTTATTCTTTCACACGAAATTAGGGCAGCAAAGCGTCGAATACCACCAAATTGAACGTAAAACGCTCAAGAAGCTCTACAATTAACCACTGCAGTGGCACACGCTCCTCTCCGAGGCGCAAGCGGGTCAACTGTATAGATGCTCGCTGGCAACTTTCTTTGTACATTCAAGATGGAAATTCTCATCAAAAAACTAGCGCCCCTACGGGACGCTCGAAAGTGTGGATTTGGCAGCCACTTGAGGTTTATGTCAAAACTACTGGGTGCAAGAATGAGTTCGCGTGCCTTTCCTGAAGCTGTGCTTTCGACCTTCTTTCCGTGAATTTTATGCAGAGTATTTTATACAGTTCCAATGCATTTTCCTTCTCCATTCTTTCCATGGGAAAATCAATCTAATCAATCATTACAGATCAGAAAAAAAGCATTCACTTGATAGAAAATAGTATCTTTACACATTCTTCCTAACAATTTTATCACGAAATAAAAGTGGCCAAAGCTGTTCGAGAGACCTGCGCCTCATGCGTGTAGGTTGCCACGTCAGAAAGAACCACTCAGTAATGGTCTTCCGGATTCAGCAACTATGTCATTGACCTCCATTACTCTCAAGCTTCTGCCAGAAAGAATTTCCTTCACTGCTCGGGTGTAACAACTGCTTCCAGATATGAGCGTTATTAGACAGTGCGCACCTCCACTACGTTTCGTCAATACGCCGATGAGAATTTCTTCAACGTGCGCAGTAGATTGGTGCAGTCTTCTTTACTCATTGCACATGTTACGACTTGAAGCGGACGCACCCGAATAGCATACCGCGATAATAACATCAGCTTTCACGAGTTTTTCAAAACTTTCAGTTTCCTCGGGCCAATCAAGGGAGCATCAAAATTTAACTGAAAATCAAAAACAACAGAAAAACAGAAAATCCCGCACATCTCGAAACCTAATCCAGGAAGGATATTAGATGCATAGTAGTACTACGGAACTCTGTGAGGAAGTCGTCCGTGTTATATGTACCAGTAAATCATCAAAAAGTTCTCAACTTTTCAAAACAGTGCACCAGCCCACTTCGAGTACATTAGCCTTAGCAACCCTAGTGATCTGCACAAGTTTTTTACAAAGCTCATCTCTTGAAAAAGGTAAACACTTGACTCAATTCCTGTACGAACCGCACTGACATGGATTACTTCTACATGTTTCACATACCATCCCAGGCTCGCCTTCATTGCGCTAATTCCGCAAATTCTACTTTTGTTGTTCACCAGTACCACTATACCAATCCAAATCCACAGTCTAATCATAGCCTCTGTCCTGTCGGTGCAGCAGTTAAACACCAAAATCCCACTCCAGTAAACTGTTTATCCACGCCTTTTTTTAATCCAACATATGTTGTGAAAACGCCTTAACCATCGAGACCGTTCCACTGTTATGAAAACCACGGAAAAATAAAGTTGTTACGTCTCTTGAGTAGACCTGATGGTCTTGTTGCCTTCATAGGCCGTTATATTATCACAACACGTCGCAAGTTCACCGTTTGATCAATCCAAACGCTAATGTAACCACAGTCGAATTACAGAAGGTGATCAATAATCTCTGAATTTTTCTCTCTAGAAGATGTTCGCTCCAACTCGCTTCACCTTGGTTACACACTCCGGCTACAAACTTTACCCGATGCGTCCAAATCATGTGGGCAAAATCTTCAGATCCTAAGATCACCTCTCCTGCTAAAAATCAAAAATTGAACGGTGGCAAAAGAAGTTCACTATACTTAAAGGCAGTGTCTCAGCTCAGGTTCGATTTCGAGCATTGGGTATGAGAAGAATCTCGGGGATGTGCTGATTACAATGGTATAGGTATCCCGATTCAAAAGTGCAAAAAACCCTCTTCTTTAACGGTTTCTTTTTGGAGCAAACTTCCAGCCGCCGCATCGAAAGCTCGTCCACACGGCCAGGCGCCGCTATCGATCGGCGCCACTCTATGCCACTCCACGCCAGCATGCGGCTTCTTGCATTCGACCTCCCATTCGTGCAGCTGTGTAACATCCTCGAATTCTCGTCGACTTCGTCCAAGCGTCCTACCGTGCTAGTATTCTCAACCGTAACCTTGGCGCTTGCAGAACATTGTACGGTACTATTGTACTTCAGCGGCCCCCACTATCGACCTAAAACCCGAAGTCATGAATTTCTACGAGAACTTATACAGGGCTAATTCGAGGTGTACCACGAACATCATGTCCATTATCATTCATGGTACTTTTATATGCAGTATCGACTTTATTGATTTTATCGATTTCTTCCCAGGCATTGACCTCCTCTTGTATCTCCCTGAAAACTTGCATACGGGGGTTTTTGAAGGTGCTAGTGACAGATATGATAAAGGCTTCGCAAGAAAATGTCGACCAAATGCGGAAAACTTCAGTAAAGTCGGAAACTACACCGCCCTACAGGGAAGAATCTGAAGAAAATCAACGGAATCGAAATTAAATCGCAATTCAAAAACCTCTAGATGCACTTTTCAGAGCGATTCGAGGTATAGGAAACTCCAAACGTACGTAGACAGGAGTCGAGATCGCAGCGCGGCTCTCATAGGCAGAGACGCAGGCGCACACTATGCTGAGCTCCCGTGACTCTGCCCAAGAGAGCCGCGCCGCGTTCCTGATTCTTGACTGTGTCCGCTTGGAGCTCTCTGTATTAGTTGAACTTGCAAAAAATCGATAAAGTCAATAAAATCGGTACTGTTGTGCGAAATGAATGTGATATTCGTGATCGAATTACCCCTGTATATGTTTTCGTAGAAATTCATGACTTTGAGTTTTAGGTCGATAGTGGGGCCGCTGAAGTACAATAGTACCGTACAATGCTTTGCAAGCGCCAAGGTTATGGTTGAGAGAACTAGCACGTAGGACGCTTGAACCAAGTCGACGAGAATTCGAGGATGTTACACAGCTGCATGCACTAAAGGTCGCATGCAAGGAGCCGCATGCCGGCGTGGAGTGGCATGGAGTGGCGCCGATCGATAGCGGCGCGTCGCCATGTGGACGAGCTTTCGATGCGGCGGCTGGAAGTTTGCTCCAAAAAGAAACCGTTAAAGAAGAAGGTTTTTTGCACTTTTGAGTCGAGATTCCTACACCTTTGCAATCAGCACATCCCCGAGGTTCTCCTCATACCCAATGCTCGAAATCGAACCTGAGCTGAGACATTGCCTTTAAGTTAAAATAAGTAGTTCAAATGACAGTGTCACTGGCCAGATTGTGCAACAATTAATTAAGTTGTAAAGTGTCATCTGACCTCTCTGGGGGAATTTTCTGAGCAATCGAAGGCGATGCAATAAGAACATCTTCACCTCGCATCCGGATTGAACCTCTGCACTGAGGTATGCCTTTACTCACATCACCTTGGAACCCCTCATGGCTATACCGCAACCAGTGGGATTACTGCTCTTGGATTAGAGATTATAAATCATTAGTGAATAAATTCATAAGCTTCTGTCACTATTTCTCCTCGAAAACCCTATGAGACGCGTGTTCTCCCGGCCGTCCCAACTCAGACCAGCCTCTCCCCGAGTTCCTCATGCGGAGTGTGTGTTCCAACAGCCACGAGTCCTGTCGACCTACCTAACTCAAGGGACTCCATCCTTGAACTTTTCATTCAATATGAGTTCCCTTGAACTTAAAAGATCTTTCCTTTTACTCCCAAGGGACGCGGGTTCCCTCCGAGTTCCTAAATTCGGAAGATCCCCTCCTGGAAAACCCATGCGCCGCGGGTCCCCTCCAGCCTTCTCACCTCGTGGATCCCCTCCTTGAAATAGTTATGGAACGCCGGTTACGTACGTCCTCCTCAACTCAAAGGATCCCCTCCTCGAAACCCCAGGCAACACAGGTCCCCGTGGCCTTCTCAACTCGAAGGGCCCCTTCTCTGAAGTAGTTATGCAAAACTGGTTCCCTACGACCTTCTCAACTCATAGGATCCACTCCTCGAAATCCCCATGCAACGCGGGTTCCCTACGACCTTCCCAACTCATGGGATCCCCTCCTCGAAACTACAAACAACACAGGTCCCTGTGGCCTTCTCAACCCACAGGAACACCTCCTCGAAATCTCCATGCAACGCGGGTTCCCTACGGCCTTCTGAACTCGGAGGTTCCCCTCCTCGAAAACCCCGAGGGATGTGGGTTCCTTACGACCTCCTCATCTCGAATGATCCCATCCTCGAAATCCCCATGCAACGCGGGTTCCCTACGACCTCCCCAACTCATAGGATCCCCTCCTCGAAACTACAAGCAACACAGGTCTCTGTGGCCCTCTCAATTCCGAGGACCCCCTAATCCAAAACCCCATGCAATGCTGGTTCCCTACGACCTTCTCAACTCGGAGGATCCCTTCCCTAAAGTAGTTATAAGAGGCGGTTCCCTACCGCCTTCTCAACTCGAAGGATCCCTTCCTCGAAATCCCCATGCAACGCTGGTTCCCTACGACCTTCCCATCTCATAGAATCCCCTCCTCGAAATCCCCATGCAACGCTGGTTCCCTACGACCTTCCCATCTCATAGAATCCCCTCCTCGAAATCCCCATGCAACGCTGGTTCCCTACGACTTTCCCATCTCATAGGATCCCCTCCTCGAAACCCCAAGCAATGCTGGTTCCCTACGACCTTCTCAACTCGAAGGATCCCCTCCTTAAAGCAGTTCTGAGACGCAGGTTCCTTCCCACCTTCTCAACTCGGAAGACCCCTGCAGTGAAATCCTGATGCGACGGGGGTTCTCTCCAGCCTTCCCGACACGGAGGATCCCTTCCTTGAAGTAGTTATAAAGGGCGGCTTCTCTTCGACCTTTCCAACTCGGAAGATCCCTCCAATGAAGTCGCTATGCGACGCGGGTTCTCTCCAGCCTTTCCAATACGGAGGATATCTTCCTTGAAGTAGTTATAAGAGGCGGGTTCCCTACGGTTTCCTCAATTCAAAGAATCCCCTCCTTGAAGCAGTTGTGAGACCCGGCTTCTCTTCGACCTTTCCAACTCGAAGATCCCTCCAGTGAAACCCTGATGGAGGATCCCTTCTTTGAAGTAATTGTAAGAGGCAGTTCCCTACGGCCTTCTCAACTCGAAGGATCCCCTCCTTAAAGCAGTTCTGAGACGCAGGTTCCTTCCCACCTTCTCAACTCGGAAGACCCCTGCAGTGAAATCCTGATGCGACGGGGGTTCTCTCCAGCCTTCCCGACACGGAGGATCCCTTCCTTGAAGTAATTGTAAGAGGAGGGTTCCCTACGGCTTTTTCAACTCGAAAGGATCCCCTCTTTGAAGCAGTTGTGAGACGCGGGTTCACGTCGACCTTCCCAAATCGAGATAACCTTCCAGTGAAATCCCCATGCAACTCGGCTTCCATTGGACCTTCTCAACTCGGACCATCTCTTACTTGGAGCAGTAATGAGACGCGGGTTCCCTCCGACCTTCCCAACTCGGAAGACCCCTCCAGTTAAATCCTGATGCAACGGGGGTTCTCTCCAGCCTTCTCGACTCGGAGGATCCCCTCGTTGAAGCAGTTGTGTGACGCGGGTTCACTTCGAAATCGGAAGACCCCTCAGGTGAAATCCGCATGCAACGCGCTTCCATTCGGCGGATCCCTTCCTTTAGTAGTGATACTCTGATAACTGTGCAGCACGAACGCAGAACGAACGCAGTAATGGTTCGGTTAGAAACAATAGCAATACGGATCCCATGCTGCCATCCCCTCCACCATTGCTGATCAAGCTTTCGTCCCTCTAACAGCAATGGAGGGGAGGATGGCAATTGGGAACCGTTCCTGCTAGCGTTTCTAACCGAACTATTACTGCGTTCGGGCTGCGTTCGTGCTGCACAGTTATCAAAGTAAGAGGCGGGTTCCCTCCTACCTTCCCAACTCGAAGGATCCCCTCCTCGAAGCAGTTGTGAGACGCGAGTTCTCTTCGACCTTTCCAACTCGGAGGATCCCTCCATAAAAATCCCCATGCGACCTGGGTTCCCTACGGCTTCCTCAACTCGAAGGATCACCTCCTTGAAGCAGTTGTGAGATGCGGGTTCACTTCGACTTTGCGAAATCGGAAGACCCCTCCGGTGAAATCCCCGTGCAACGCTGCTTCCATTGGACCTTCTCAACTCGTACGATCCCCTACTTGGAACAGTAATGAGAAGCGGGTTTCCTCCCACCTTCCCATCTCGAAGAATTCTCTTTTCGAAGCAATTGTGAGACGCGAGTTCCCTTCGACTTTTCCAACTCGGAGGATCCCTCCATAAAAATCCCCATGCGAAGGGGATTCTCCGCAGCCTTCTCAACTTGGAGGATCCCTTCTTTAAAGTAATTATAAAAGGGCGGGTTCCCAACGGCTTTCTCAACTCGAAGGATCCCCTCCTTAAAGCAGTTGTGAGACGCGAGTTCTCTTCGACCTTGCCAAATTGGAAGACCCCTGCAGTGAAATCCCCATGCAATGAGGCTTCCATTGGACCTTCCCAACTCGGCGGATCACTTCCTTTGTACTCTGACAACTGTGCAGCAAGAACGCAGCCCCAACGCAGTAATGGATCGCTTAGAAACGCTCGCAGCAACGGTTCCCAGTTGCTGCTATCCTCCCCTCCATTGCTGGTGAAGGGATGAAAGATCGAGCAGAAATGGAGGGGAGGATGGCAGCAACTGGGAGCGGTTGCTGCTAGCGTTTCTAACCGAACCACTACGGCGTTCTGGCTGCGTTCGTGCTGCACAGTTATAAGAGTTGTTAGCCCTGGTTTCGCTTGGTTACGTGTTCACGAATCCAGCCCAGACCGCAGGGAGCCCGCATTGCCTAAGGATGAGGAACTCTTCCAATTTTGTTTTCCATTCCATGCTTCTGCAGGATTTGAAAAATCGTTTTCGCCTGGAACAAGGCCTACACATTCGTATTAGCTACACCTCTGCACAGTCTTGCCTCCACACAGTCAAAATAATGACATGATTAGACCCTTAGTAGAGATCCTGTGGAGGTCACGACTATTGATTATCAGAAGTGCATGAATGCAAGGAAAAAACCATAGCAGTATCCCAAGTCCTGAGTGAAGTACCAGCCACGTCGGATGAAGCGCGTCAGCTCCCTTCTTCCTTCTGAGATTTGACCCAAGTCCAACGACTCACTCTCATTCCCTTCGACCTTTCAGGTCCAAGGAGATCCTTTCCAAAGCCTTTTAGCAAAGTGGGTTCGCTTCGACCATCTCGTGCCCAAGAAACCCCTCCTCGAGGTCTTTTAGCAGCGAGGGCCCCCTTCGAACTCCTCGAGCCCAACAAACCCCTCCCTGAAGTCTTTTAGCACCTATGGTTCCATTTCACATTCTTAAGTCCGAGCACCCCCCCCCCACCTCAAACTCAGCCAAGAGGGTTCCGTCCGACCCTCTCGAGCCCAGAAACCCCTCTCCGAAGTCTTCCTACGGCCTTCTCAACTCGAAGGACCGCATCACTATAATCCCAATGCAACGCTGATTTCCTCCGCCCTTCTGAAACCGGTGGATCTCGCCCTCGAATTCCCCATCCATAGCGGGTTCCATTGGACCATCTAAACTCGGAGGATCCCTTCATTGATGTCCCCAAGCAACAGGGGTTGCCTCCAGCCTTCTTAGCTCAGAGTATCCCCTCACTGAAATCCCCACCCAAAGCGGGTTCCTTCCGCCATTCCCAACTCAGAGCACACTCTCCCGTAACTCCCCATGAAACGCGGGTTCACTCCACCCTTCTTAGCCTGGAGGATCCCCTCATTGAAATCCACGTGCAATGCAGGCTTCCTTCGGCCTCCCCAACTCAAAGGATGCCCTCCTCGGATTCCCCATGCAACGCGGATTTCCTCCGCCCTTCTGAAATCGTTGGATCTCCCCCTCGAATTCCCCATCCAAAGCGGGTTCCTTCCGCCACTCCCAACTCAGACCACCCTCTCCGGTAATTCCCCATGAATCCGGATTCCCTCCAGTCTCCCCAACTCGGATGACAGCAATTTCCTGCGAATAAACTTCTGAATCTCTTCCCTTCGAACTTTCCTTCGCGCCAACCATCGTAACCTTGGAGTAAGATCCCTAGTTGTAGTTGAGAGAAAGCTCCGTGTTTGCCTCTTCTCTCCATGAAAATTGGCGAATTTGACCCAAAAAGTCTTTGTGTTTTTCGAAAGACCGAAAGATCGTGATTCAGGCTGGCGCTATATTCCACGTGGTGTGCAGCACCCTGCGCCGCAGGCGATGGCGTGCGTCGCTCACCAATATTAGCGACTGGAGTAGACAATCGATATGCACTGTTGTTACAGCGATTCGCCAATATTGGTGACGGCGGATCGCCAACATTAGCGATGGTTGGTCGCAAAGATCCGCGGCCACACGCCGTCCCACCCACGTTCAATAAGCAATGTTGATGCAGTCGCCGGCGACATAGCTGCATACTCCAAAAGTAGTGTGCCGTCAATCTCAGCGATTTCAATCACCATCTCCACAAGCTGCAGCGCCTTCAACTCACCTACATCAAGATAAATGTGTACTACCATTCAAAAAATTTATTCAAGATTCAACATTACAACCGATCTATAGAGTTGAACAAACCGAATAACCATTACAAAAAACTGCATGTCAAGAATTTTGGAACGAAACAACTTAGGCGGGCGCTATACTCCAGTAGAGTGTAGAGTTTGCGACAATTGCAACGAAATCTCAAACGCACTCTCCAAGCAACCCGCCCATACTTACCTGCAAATCTCAACAGGTTGAACAAATACTCCGTGCGAATTAATTATCCAACTGCTTTGGTGATTGATTCACACAGGCAGAGGTCCGATAATCTGAGAGTATCTCAACCCATCACCACATTCGTATGAGTCCATAGGGTTGGAGGGGGACATTCACCTATGACAAACAGGATAAGTTGGGCGCAGGACGCAGCTCGGAACGGAGAAAGGTGCAGAAAATGTAATTAGGACAAAGCTGGTTTACATGAAACGCGCAGCTCTTGATTAGAATCTCCACATAAAACAGTCCTAGGGAAGTCGAATGGCTGGCTATCACCTTTTAGGAAGAAGTTTCCATAAAGTAGATGTGGACTTGCCTGGAAATTAGGGTTCGAGTTACAACATGGTCTTTAACTTCATAGAGTGAATGTATTGCGGTTGGCAGACGGATTATTAATGTCATTTAGGACTAATTGATATTAATACCATCCCATATAAAGTGGAACCCGAGAACAAAGTATAGATAACATCTTCATTGTAATGAGTTATCAAGAACCTACCGGTCAAAATCCAATCACTTTCTCAGTGACTCTTGTCGCTATGAATACAAATCTTTGGCCAGCTATAACTGGCGCTATACTCCATGTGGAGCATACTACAGACCATCCGAAACGATGCAGCAGATCCCACCAATCCCACCGGCCTCATTCGCTTTGCATTCATTGTGTCTCATCGTCAGTTTTTCGTTTCTTTTCGTTCCCATAAAAAATAATTGTAATGAGGCAGAACAGAGATGATGGAACTTTCAAAGTCAACGATGACCGTTCACAGAATACATCAACCCGGTTGCTAAATGTGTTGTTTAAACAAATCCGCAGCCAATTAGCTTCGAGCTGCCCAATAACTGCAGCATTTATTCCCCCTCTGTATCGCTATATCTCAAAGCTAGTTTGCGCAGATGGATATGCAAGTGATTGCTAGAGATTATAAGTGTATTTGACATGCAGGCAAAAAAATAACGATACCTATAGAGGTTGTTGAACTCGATCTGAGCTATTATAATGCGCCATACAAACTGAGTAATATTATGGTTAACTGCGAGCCCCATTCAGCAAAAATCGAGTTGAGGAAGGCGAGTTAGAAATCAGCAACAAGTTCACGCGCTTTTTGGGCAATTCGCAGGAAACCTAGTATAGAGTTCATCCTACACGTTGCGGCGGATGAAGCAGACGGGCTCCTGAGGCAGCGCCGCTCCGGCGTTGCCGACTTCTCAGCGTGCGCCGAAATTGTTAACTGATACTACCGCTTGAATGCAGATTCTAGATGAGTTCTTAGTGCCTTTTCTAGTTCTTTAAAGATGTCAATGTTTATACATTCGTCATGGTACACGGCCGTTATTCACTCAAGGCCGTTTTTGCGCATTCTTTCTACCACTGCCAACTGCATCTTAATTGCTTTTTTGAGTTTCACAGCTCTAACTGGGTTTCTCTCGTTGCTACTTTTCTCATACAAAGAAGACGCAACCCAGTACAAACGGTAAAAACGAGTGAGCGAAGAACAAATGGGACAAGGAGCAGACCAAAAATGTATTTGAAAACAAAATTAGTGGTAAGAACATGCACGAAAACGGTCTTAGTTGAATAGCAAGTCTACTAGACCTCCAAAACAGCAAGGAAAAGGAGTGAAAGACTCACCTAGCAGCTGGTTCAAAGCAGCGGCATCAGCTAACAGATTCGGTGTGTGCTACCGAATCGGCAGCACCGCAGTCGTGCTCCCTTAAGAAATCCGCCGGCTTCATCTATCGCAACGTTTCGGATACATTATACAGTCGCGGTCTCCCTAGTCTAGTGATGGCTCATTTGCTGACACCTCCTGGAAAGTGCGATGGCGCACTGCCACAAAGGGCGAATCGCTGCTTCCCTCAGACATGTTCTGCTACATTTTTAACAGATTGGGACGGACGAGAAGCCAAGACCGGTTAGAATGCACGTGATGCGCATTAGATCATGTTAATACCAATAGATGACCGCAAAATGAGACTGTGCTGCGGTTGTGGCAACGTGGCGGTTCCAGCGGAGCCAGCACTGGATCAGGATGACAGCGAGTACATACGGGTCAGGAAATCTCGTGGCAGCGCGGCTGCGGCGCGGCCGACGATCAGCTGTTTGAAATAAGACTGATGGGGAAACTTACCGGATGAAAAAGAAATGTTATAAAGTGGTAAAGAGGAACGTAAACATTTTGAAAAAAAGCAATCAAATAGAATGATAATAGCTGATTGAATCGGTTGTGCGGTTGCAAAGTCGACCCCTCCACCTTTGGATTTCTGCCACTTCATCCGCCACATCGTTTCGGATGGACGGTATCTATATTCTGTCCGAAACGACAAGTCCACCCGCGGGGATCGAGAGGCACCGCGGCTGGGACGTATGCTGTTACACTGCCGCTATAGTTCACGAGGACTGTAGCAGCTTGCGCCGCCGTCGCCGGCGACTGGCGATCGCCAACATCGGCGGCGCGTATCGCTTGTGAGGGGTCGCCAACATTGGCGGTCGCCGTTGCCGGCGATGGCGTCGCAGGGTGCTATACTCCTCGAGGAGTATAGCGGCTACCTTAGCTGCCAAGTCGAACACGTCACAATCAAATCATTGGTCTCTACCATAAAGATAGCGATGGAACGTGATATGCAGATCAAAGATGATGACGTGGAGTGCTTGCAGCGTGGCCGCCTCTCGATCTCCGCGTGTTTGGGCGGATTCGTCGTTTCGGACAGACTGTGCTCAATAATTCCTTATGGTGGAGGCACGGACTCGTGCAAGTGGCAGCTCAATTCTGATGGTTCACGTCGTCCACCGATTTGCTGTTTGAGGTCAACAGAACGGTGTGGTAGGTATGGTCTGGTAGCTCTAGGCATCTGGGTCGACTTTGGCTGCGATTACGACTGCACCGGTTTCATCGATGAAAGGACGCCGCAGAATGCGCTTGGAAGAAACTTCAGCAAATGGCAGTAGGGAAACCAAAATGGAAAGAATCACACATAAACCTAAAAAAGATGTAAAAACTCGATCAGTTGGCCGACACTGTAATGAAGTCGTAACTGCGGACAGGGTCGACCCAGGTGCAATCTCTGAGCTACAGCGAATTCATCACATCACATCACAAATTCATCATTCAGTCACGTTTCTATAGTCAGTTTGCTCAGAGATGGCATCTGGGTCGACCCTGTCCGCAGTTATGACTTCATCACGAAATTGGCCAAATAGTCCAATTTTTACACTTTTTCGATATGTATGTAGTGTGATTGCTTCAATTTTGATGCTTCCATACTGTTATTTAGTAGAATCTCTTAGACGCATCCTGAGGACAAAGTCGTAAGGCAGGCAATGACGATCCAGGTGTCATCTCTGAGCTAACAGACCATACCTCTCGCTGCTTTGAGCGCCGCACCATCTTCGCGGCACAGGTGAGTTAACATCCGAAATTCACAGCACTCAGCGCGCCGCAGCCAAGTGCAATCGTGACTGACATTCCCTGTACCGGACTGTACATAGTCCACAACGACTATACGAGGAACAAAAAAGAAGAATAATCAAAAAGCATACTAAAGTACACTAACCTAATCTGAAATTAGGAGAACGGTGGACGAGTCCAACTGCCACAATCCAGAAACGACAAGCACGCGCTGCTGAGTCCGCGCCTACACCAGCCGAGCCTCATACTCCTCTAGTATGAGTCGTAAGATTTCCGCGACGCTTATGTACTCTCCTCTACATCGTTATCCCAAACAAAACAAGCTATCATGGATTAACATGCTAGATACAAATAAAGGCAGCGTTTGACCATGAATGCGATGTGGAATAGTGGCAAGCGTTGCAGTCATCACGACTCAACTTACAGGAGCATAGGAGGAACTTCAAAAGGCCAGATAGTTACGGAAAAATGGCTCGGCACGGCAGAGCTCGATAGAATTTATCTGAGAGTATGACCAAAGCACTACTCTGAAGTTTTTTTCCCAAACTACATGTAAGCTTTTAAGGCGGAGACAACTTACATGTAACATTTCTTCTCCATTCCAACTTACATGCGATCTTTTTCGAGCCAAAACAACTTACATGCGATGTTTTCGACTCGAAATAACTTACATGTGAGCTTATTCGAGTCAAAACAACATACATGCAATCAATTCAAAGTCAAAACAACCTACATGTAAGTTCTCGCAGATTTGCAACTTACATGTATCCTTTTTGGAGTGAAAACAAGTTACATGTAATCTTATGGAGCCACCACAACTTACATGTAATCTTTTTGGAATCAAAACAACTTATATGTTTCATTCTCGTCTCGTCTGCGTCCCTGAGCGGTCGTTAATCCGTTCCCTCTGATCATGGCCATTACCCGCAAATCTGCTGCTAATGCTAAATTCTCTAAGATGGATTCCAAACCCGCAGTTCCACCTACTGCCAACACCTTCACTACAGGATCCGATAAGAATGAGGTATTTATAGGGCTTCAGTCAATACTAGCTGATAAGGCTCCGGAAGCTCTTACCTTTTTGAACCAATTAATACAACTACTGAAGCCCGATCCTAGGGTAATAATTGAGTCGGAGAAGAGAGGAATGTCCCTTGTCATAGCTGGTATTGACGAAGCCAAAGGAATTTCTGATCCGTTTCAACGGCTTGCTCATACTGAAGCAGAGACCTGCAAAGTACTGAGCGCGCTCGGTGTAGAAGCCCGTCCGACCGAAGTGTACAGGATGGGCGACTTCACCAAGGGTAAGGCCAGACTTATCAAATGTGTACTACATTCTAAGAGCTTTTTCCGCAAAGCGCTACGCAATGCACCAACCTTGCGCCATAAACACGGGTTTGACCACATCTGTGTGCGGCGGTCATTAACCCGTGAGGAGCATGATAAGGAGAAGGAACTCAGAAGGCAAGCACGCGAACTAAACAAAATAATGGTAGCAAAGTTTATGTAGTTTATAGGGAACAAGTTGTGAAAGTTTCTGGCATCCCTAAGATCAAAGCTTCCGGCTCAAAAAACCATTAAGCTTGCAAGGTCTACCCTGCTTACTTTTGAACAGCAGAAGCCTTACCAACAAACTATCTGAACTTCACTACTTGATCTCTTTACGCAAGCCCGTTTTTGTTTTCGTAACCGAGTCATGGCTTTGTCCCAAATTCTCTGACTATCAAATAACTGGTGGTCTACCATATTCCCTCCTCCGGAAAGACCGCTTGGGCAAAAGAGGAGGGGGAACTTGTGTACTGATTCGCGACGACATCACCTTTGAAAGGATTGAAACAACTTCTAATGCTTCTTTTGACCACATCGTTTTTGACATCTACTCTGAATCAATGAATCGCCATCGATTTGTGCTATTCTATCGTCCGCCTAACTCTAGATGCGAGGACGATGATCACCTCGTATCACTTTTAACGGACATGTTTTCATCTTCCAATGAAACCACTATTCTTGGAGATCTCAACCTTAATGATATTGACTGGAAGCTCAAAAACGCTGCATCTTCCCCGTCCAAGAAATTCCTCGAGATGTTTGATTTGATGGGAATGGAGCAACTAATTCAGTATCCCACTCGATGTCTTCTATTTTAGATGTTGTGTTTTCGGCCAGTGATCTTGTCACGATCAGTGGAACTCTTCCTCCCTTGAGTAGTTCGGATCACAATATAGTGTCCTTCGCTATTCGGATTAAAAACTCCAACCCTAGCATGCCCAAACGTCGTGACTTTAAATTAGCTAATATCGCTGCAATCAGTACCGAGCTCTCCTCCCTCAACTGGTTCGAGCTATTCTCCAATCACACTGACGTCGACGATGTTTATAGCCGTTTCATCAATGTTATTCAGAACCTCATTGCACGTTTTGTACCTTCAAAAACACCACAGGTTCCGTGTCGTAGATACCCAACCCACATAAATAACCTAATAAGCCAGAAGAGAAGAATGTTTCTCGAGATTTCAGACCCAGTTCAGTGTATTGCTTTCAAAAATTTATGCCATAAATTAAGCCGTCATTTACGCCGTTTTCATAGCTACAGAGAACACAAAATGTCACGACAGAAAAACATGAGGAAATTATTTGCTTCTATTGAACAACGAATTTCGATGAAAAAATGTGCTCTTACACTCCAAGACGAAAGCGGACGTAGATTTTTCACAGCATCGGATAAAGCAAATGCTTTATCAGAAAACTTTGCGAGTGTTTTCCACATGGGGAGTTCTTCTTGTCCAGTTTTGGATTCGTATTGTGATTCTGAATGCCCTCTTCCAATCATAACTTACAGTGAGGTTCTGAGCTACTTGAAACGGACTAAGACATCGTTCTCCGTCACTGCCGACGAAATACCGCCCTTCTTTTTTAGAACGTTTGCAGATCATTTCTGTCAACCGCTCGCTCATGTCTTTAATATTTCATTACTAACAGGGCAAGTTCCGTCGTTATGGAAGAAGGCAATAGTTACCGCAATTCCAAAAATAGCGTCTGTGGCCAAACTAACTGACTTCAGACCAATCAGTATCGTGCTAACCCCATGTAAAATTTTAGAGAAATTTGTGGCTAAAACCGTTCTCGAATGGATACAGAAACTCAAATGCATTCCTAAAGAACAGTTTGGGTTTCTCCCTAGACGATCCACCTCCACTCAGCTGATTCAATGCTCGCATGATTGGATAATGGCTTTGAGTAATGGGAAATGTGTGGAGGTTGTTTATTTCGACCTCAGCAAAGCCTTCGACTCTGTTCACCACCTCAGTCTCATTTCTAAACTGGTAAGCAATGGCATAAGAGGTAAACTCCTGTCCTGGTTCGTATCTTACTTGAATTTCCGGGAATTTTCAGTTTGTTTTCAAGATGAAGTATCCTCAGTTAAGCCGTGCTTTTCGGGTGTGCCCCAAGGGAGCATTCTCTCCCCAATTTTGTTCAATATTTACACCATGGATCTTCCTGATATCTTGAAAACATACCCCCATATCCATGTAGCAGCCTATGCAGACGATATTAAAATCTATGCTCGCTATGATTCTAGCGAACTTCCAGTTGCGTTCTTGGGGTGTGATTATCTCAAAGGTCTGATGCCTTTATCCAGCCATTATGGCCTATACATGTGGAGCAGCAAGAATTTACTAAATTTCGGTCTAGTAACAGTCTGTTTCCTAGACGGACTTTTCACTGACTAGTCCTCATTACCACCTTGGAATTGAGTTCGAAACAGGGTACAGTCCACCTGGGCCAAGTAACCTGATGCTAGTTAAATAGTTTGAGTTTTGAAGTTCTGACTTGGAATTACGCCACGTCAAGCCACAACAAATCCATTGACTCGCATAAATGGAAATTTTCATAAATATTTGCGAGCTGAGAAATATCCAAAACTGTCTGGCACACAGGAATCAGCACGATCTTTCCCCTTTTTAGGTTACAAAGGATTTGAGTCGGTATTGTGATCGTTGGCGAGCCTTTTCAGATGAAGGAATTCGAGTGAAGCGAGCATGAGGAAAGGTCTAGAAGTGCGGCGTCAGCCGGAGACGAGACGTTTTAGAGACGTTATGAAATTTTCTCTCTTTTGACTTATAGCTGATTCAGTTTTTTTGAGTCAAGCGAGCTTGTCCACGTCGCGCATCCATTGTATTCCTCGCGTAATCTGGAGAGTCCGGTGCAGCAATAGAAAGGGAACTTCAAGACTCCTTTCCGAACAGCGCAGAAGATCATAAACCTACGGAAGACTGAAGGGATATGGAAATATAAAGAAAACTGGGCCTTCTCCCGATCAGGCAGCACAAGGAGGATTACTGCTATCATTTGGAAGAGGATCACCTGAATTGGAGAAGTGAGCGCGAACAATGTGGCAAGAAGTCAGAGTGTTGCACGTTTTTCTGAGTAAATGTCAGAAAGAAGCTCAGATTTTGTCGCTCATGTTTGTCCAATGCATCACGTCTAACCATTGCTGCTTAATTAACAGGCTTGAAGAACTCAGGAGCGTCTGACGGATGCACCGCACCTAAGGTGTTTATACTTTGGACTGATGAGGAAAGCTTCCGCATTTTGATTGTTCAGGACCCCTAAACAGTCAATTTGTCAAGTAAAACGCGCAACATTTTTCAGGTAAGAGACCAGTCACA
The DNA here is from genome assembly GCA_037903475.1 of Ancylostoma caninum. Classification (NCBI taxonomy): domain Eukaryota; kingdom Metazoa; phylum Nematoda; class Chromadorea; order Rhabditida; family Ancylostomatidae; genus Ancylostoma; species Ancylostoma caninum. The sequence continues at coordinate 187,934 of JBAJFG010000255.1, read as the reverse complement.
AGGTCGTTGTTTACCGGCGGTGTAATGGTTCAAGGAAGAGTAACCACAAATGCGAGGACATCTCTGGTTTTCATGAACGAAACCGAGGAAAAGGAGGCAACTTTGGAGCAAGACGAGATTCTTGGAGAAGTGGTCGTCCAATGGGTACGGAAAATGTCAACACGACTCTTCAGAAAAGGGGAATCTTCAACTCACAACGTAAAAATACCATTGCCTACCTGGAAGAGGCTTTTCCTGGGATTCTTAAAAAGAGTTAATGGTCTTTCTGCACTCGAGACTCAAACACATTGGAATTCTCCGTTAGAGGTTCCATGGAGTGAACACTGGAGAACAAGAATATCACTAACCCAGGACAACGCTAACTCTGTAGTGCTGGCCAGAAATTGCTGAAGACTACCTGCGGCGCATAGGGGGCTTCGTGATAGCAAGGTTGAAGGCCTGCATCGAAGCCAAGGAAGGCAACTTCTAAAATTCCTTGTGAAAATAATTTTTGACATGGTTGCGTAGTGATTATAATGAAAAAAAGATAAAATAATTGCAGCCAGAATTTTCGGCCACCCTGTATTTAGTAGGTCGAAAATGAGTATGAATGGGGGTTCCCACCAATGCTCCCACATAGACACCATCACAACGTTCCAGTGGCGGATGTAGAATGTGAGAGAGGGGAGTGGCAGTTGCAACAATTAAAAATATTTTAAAGTCGCGAGGTATGGAAAAGGCTGTGAACATCCTTCCTTTTACATTTTTTCCTGAATTTCTATTGCTTCTAGAACATCTCTTTCTGATTATTCGAGGCTTTGTATAAATATTTTACAAACACCATATGAAGGATTCATTCCTGGAATCACAGGTGCGATAACCTGAAACGCGTCTCAACCCACCATCATTTACGGTAGCGCCCTTCGGGGGAATCTTCACCTACGACAATGAGGATAAGTTGGATCCGAGGTGGAGTGCCGAATCGCAAAAGGGTGCAGAAATCCGAACATTTTGTTCGGGAAATGCAGAAATACATGGAACGCACAGTTGTGGATTGAATTCCACATACAAAATAGCCTTAGAAAACGTGAAGCTCGGAAGTCGTTATGGGTTGAGGAAACTGTTGACACTATGGTCTTGAGATTGCCCGAAATCTGAGCTTCAGCCTGTAATATCATCTTCGGCTCAGAAAAGTAAGTGTCGCGCAGTTCTCAGACGGAATAACAATGCGACGTTACACGCTCGAAAATTTTCCGCCGATTGTGCGTAAGGACTTTAGAGCGCTCGCACGGCAACGGTGAATGCTGACCGCTCGTACGTTGGAAGCCCCGCCCATAAAGTTATGTGCTGCGCTCGCATGGTCGGCTCTAACTCAGACATTCGAGCAGCACTAGTCTCGGTGGGCGAGGCCTGTTCCGCCCATCGCCCCGCCCATTCGGCACAAGTTCGACCGTGCTGGAAATGTTATACAGTGCTGCCAAGTTTAATGGCAGTACCAAACAGTTGCCGCGCACTCAAAAACGGCAAAATTTTTTGCAGCACCGCTCCCACTGTGCTGCCGGACTTAGATCGATTTGGTATCGATCGAATTTCGCGTCAGCGCGATGACGCAATTTCGGTGCGGCGCGCCGAGAAACATTTTCGAAAATGTTTTTTTCGTTTCTTTTCCGTTCTCTCTCATCTCTTTCACTTCTTTCTTTCTTTCTATCTCCTTCTTCTTCTTCTTTGAATGTTTTTGTGCGCTTTTAAATTTGTTTTACTGCATTTTAACTATTTCTTTGCGCGCAACTTCTCCCTCACGTTTTTTCTTCATTCTTTTTCGTTCCTTCACTCTCTTCTCTCCTCTCTCTCATCCTCTCTCTCTTCCTCTTCTCTCTTTAGTTGTTTTCACGTGCGCGTTCTTCTGTTTTATTGAAATTTGGTTCTCCCCGGCGCGCGTTTTTTCGTTTTGTCGCAATTTGAGTATCCCACCCGCGCTCAACTTCTCTCTCACTTTTTTCTTTAATCTTCTTTGTTTCCCTCCACTCCTTTCGCCTTCCTCTCATCCTTACCCTCTCCTTTAATCTTTCCTTGGTTGTTCTGAGCGCGCGCTCATCTGTTTCATCGCAAATTTTCGCTATCCCCGCCGCGCAAATTCGCTCCCATCAATTCTTTCTATTCTTTCACTATTCTTTTACACTTCTTCAGTCTCTCTTTCATCCTTCCTCTCTTCCTCTCTGCTTTTGCACTGTTTTTGCGGGCGCTTTCACTTGTTTTTTTCTACTGTGACTGTTTTTCGGCGCGCAACTCCTCGCTCACTAATTTTCTTCAATCTCTTTTGTTTCTTCTTTCTGCTAACGCTTCTCTCTCATCTTCTGTCGCTTCCTACTCAATCCTTCGTTGTTTTTATGTGCGCGTCCGCTGGCATTGTTCTAATTTTGGAATTTTTCAGGTGGCAATCGTGTGACGGCGCGAATATGGGCGAGGTGGAAGTCAAGATCTTGGATATTGAGCACGTGGACGACAGGACGAGGGCGCTGGACGTCATCAACAACATGTGGGTCTACCGAAATGTCGAAGTGAGTTTTTTTGAAGCCTCAACTTCAAAGAAAACAGTGAACTCCGACTTTTTTGGAAGTTTTTGTTCGATTCGGAGTTCCAACGTTTGCTCTTTCATCTCATCCATCTCTGTTTCCATCATCATCCTTATCATCCGCATTCTTCTTCTATGTCATTCAAATGATGGAACCATGCGAAACCAAACTTTTTTAGAAGAACTTTTTCTATAGGATTTTTTTCTTGATATTCGCTTAACTGTGTGAATTCTTCTCATTCACGTTGGCATAGGCGATTGCATGTTTTTGTTTTTGAAATGCGCAATCGCCCATTTTGTTCTAAAAAGAAGAAGTGTGCGGATGATGCATCACAATTACTTTTCGTCTTTGCACTCAACTTCTCGTGTGCGCAGCTGACCCACATCTACTTTGCAGTCATTGAATTTCGAGGGATGTTCGCTGGAGGATTCTGATTTGGATCGCATTCAATTCTCCGCGGATTCGGTGAAATACGTCTGTTTTCGCAGAAATCTCTTTCGCAATCCCTCGAAATTGCTTGCCGCAAAATTCCCTAATCTTCTCCATCTTGATTTGAGCGCACGAACTTGAAGAAACTCATGACGAAATGGAGAAGATCAAACCGCAGCACCCCTGACGACTTTTCCACCCATTGTACTGACTTTGTCAGGCGCTACCTTATCCAGGTAAGATGGTCCCAAGTCGAACTTCCACATGATGTATGTATTCTTACTCATTGTAGGCTTGTGACCCACCGGCTGAAATCCAAAAATACTCTCATCGAATAAGCGGCAAAGGAGCTAGGGAGGAAGACTTAAAGGATCTCCCGGATTCGGTCACGGACGCTCTCATCGGTGAGCGCCCAACGGGTGATGAATTGGTAAACTAGACGCTACCCGATTTTTCCTTTGTTCCAGGCTGCCTCTTGGAGGCTCTCGGGCTAGGTCAACCGGAAATGGAGAAGTCCTCTGAGGAGTTGAAAGAAAACCCGACTGAGTGAGACTAAAAAGTTAGATTTGATAAACAATGATTTGCTTCTAGTAGATCTTAACTTCAGATTTTGGTTGGGGCTGGGCCCAGATAACGCGTCGAGGTCTTCAGCTCTCCAGTACCGTAGAGACTGTCGTGTGAGGTGGACACACGAATGCGGGGCCGCAATTGCCAGAGCCATGTGAGTATAGAGGGTTTTTACAAGCACTAGAAACCGATTCGAGTCCTACTTGCAGGGCCGACATTCGCCAATACGTTCTGGTGGAGGAGAAACTACGTCCTAAATCAGTGAGTCTACTTTTTATTCTTTTATCACCTTTTCTCAAAATTTTGAGATCTGCTTTCTACCGTTAAATTGATTTAGAAACGCCGACGCTCCTCCATCCCAGCACGCAGCCAAGAAAAGGTAAGTTAGGTTCTGACCTAGTAGCTATATGAGAGCTTCCAAATTTTTTCATTTGCAGATTGATGACATCTCAAGTGATGGAATTAGTGATTAGTGGACGACGGAGGGAGAGGGAAGCAAACAGAACTTTTCAATTCCGTGACCGAAGGACTGTAGCCCGGAAGTTCGTATGCCTTAATTGGTTTTCTGTCGGTCAGCTACTTCCTTTTGCTAATTTTATTGCTTTCATTCGTTTCTGTTTGTTTCCCGGTCTCGAAGTCTCCCACATGATTTTTTTTTCTGATTTGACTCACACTCGAAGAGAATTTTTTCTTTTGGAATGATTTTTGAGCTTTAAAACATGGAATGACTCTGACTTTTCAACCTTGACTTGAACCATGGATTGAATCTGATTTTTTTTTTGAAAAAAAAACGTTGCAAAATCTTGTCTCGTTTTCATCACTCTAGGAATTGACACCCAATCTACGTCGCCCTCTTCTCGGATTTGTCGTGTTTCGCCGCATTTTAAAATTTGCCTCGATTTCGCTATCCCGCTGCCGCTCTCACCTCCTTAGCCTGAACTACCTGCTTGCCACGCTTCGCTAATTCCCGAACTGCCTAATTCCGACGACTACCACTGCTCAACCTTGTGCCACCCAATTCTGACCTCACTTCTTCCTCTACCCTCAGTCATTCCGATGAAATCCTCACTTCTTTCGATACTGGTGCCGAAAATGCGAGTGCTTTGCCTGAATGTTTTGGATTTTTGCCTCAACTTTTTGGATTTTTAGCACAGGTGCACTTTTTGTCTGAGTACGAAGTTTTCTAGAAGGGAGTTTTTTAGAATTTACGAGAGCGATAAACTTGTTGTGAGGAGTGCACGTGCGCTAACTATTTTTTTTGTAATTTTTCTCATCGCACCTCACTGTTTACCCACTTACCGGTCATTATTTTATTTACTGGTCACTCTACTCACTTGATATTTTATTTACTGGTCGCTCTACTCACTTGATCTTAGAAGATATTGATTATTCCTGAAATTTGTACATATTTAGTTTTATGCTTTAGGGAATTTTGGGCTTTTTTTGTGCTGAGATTACAGTTTAACTTAATGCCAAGCCCAAAATTGCCTTACCTAGTCCGAAATTGTTGAAGATATTGATTACGCTTGATATTTGTATGTATTTCACGTTTTTAGAAAATTTTGGGCTTTTCTTTTTAACGAAATCTTGAGTGTTTTCCTAATTTTACTTCTTTTTTGCCCAAAATTTTCTAATACTATCCTGAATTCTGAAGTTGTTTGTTTTTTTGGGTGTCTTGGGCATCGACATAATTGGATTTCATCGCAGATTTTGGTTAGCCTGACCCAAGACACCCAGTTTGATGTGTATTTCTTGATATTTTTGCTATTAGAGCATTTTTAGGATTTTTATGAAAAACTGTTTTTCCTGACGTTACTGGAGCTTAATGGAGCTTTAAGCATGCTTATTATTCGTTTTAGTGTGGATTCTGATTGAATCTGTATTTTTGTTGATAATAAATTTTTCATGAATTTTTCGACCATTTGACCATCAGAAAATTTCAGAGTTGGGGCAGCACTATAGCCAATAGTGCTGCCACCTTAAGGTCCGCGGGGGGCCGCGGACCTTAAATTGGCAGCACTGTCGGCCCACTATGGCGGCACTGTCGCCCCACATTAGCAGCAATATCTGTCCAAGACCCGATACAATTGCTGATATTATATGAATACTATCTGACCGGAATTCTATTGGTGATGATAAAGAACTCTCAAATTAGCAGCTCTTCTCGAAAAGCCATAAAGCTAGTACCGCTCAAGGCCGAGCCTAGGGCTGAGCGAATGTCTGAGAAATTTGGAGCGCTCGTACGGTGCGAGTGTCTGAGCGGGAATGAACGGAACTACCAGTAATTATATATCGTTCTGCTCAGAATTTCACTCCGAATACAGCTGACCACTGCACAACTTTCAATTCTCCCAAATAAAGAAGATATCATTGTTTTTACGTTTCAGAAGATTTCCCAGTTATTCAATCCAGTACCATTTAGTGTAACGTCGCATTGTTATTCCGTCTGAGAACTGCGCGACACTTACTTTTCTGAGCCGAAGATGATATTACAGGCTGAAGCTCAGATTTCGGGCAATCTCAAGACCATAGTGTCAACAGTTTCCTCAACCCATAACGACTCCCGAGCTTCACGTTTTCTAAGGCTATTTTGTATGTGGAATTCAATCCACAACTGTGCGTTCCATGTATTTCTGCATTTCCCGGACAAAATGTTCGGATTTCTGCACCCTTTTGCGATTTGGCACTCCACCTCGGATCCAACTTATCCTCATTGTCGTAGGTGAAGATTCCCCGAAGGGCGCTACCGTAAATGATGGTGGGTTGAGACGCGTTTCAGGTTATCGCACCTATGATTCCAGGAATGAAACCTTCATATGGTGTTTGTAAAATATTTATACAAAGCCTCGAATAATCAGGAAGAGATGTTCTAGAAGCAATAGAAATTCAGGAAAAAATGGAAAAGGAAGGATGTTCACAGCCTTTTCCATACATCGCGACTTTAAAATATTTTTAATTGTTGCAACTGAATGAAAATAGTTCTCATACCTGTGAAACAATGCGGGAAAGGAGACCGCAAATCCCAAAAAAGTTCTTCAGCTTGCGCAATAAGGGGAAACGAAGATTGTCGCGCCGTGCGCGACTCTGCCCTGTGCCGGGTCCCACCGCGCGCACTGGCGTACGGTACTTCCCACGCCGTGCCGCGTGCGGACTGCGCGGTGCGGCTGATTTTCGAAATCAGTCGCGCCTCTGCGGTCACGCCGGACGGTTGTGTTTTCGTTGGCTCTCGTGTCGTGTATTCTTGCCGTGTACTACTCGCGTCCGTTGAACACCATCATACCATCTGGGGTAGCAGGTTCTCCCGCAGGTTGACCAACACCTTGGCCGTCGTGCACACCATCTACCTACCATCCACCATGTTTGAGTTGCCCCTAATACTATCTATCGCTGTACCATTTATTGATTGTCGTGTATTGATATTGTGTGATTTCTTGCATAATAAACACCATCTACAGCGCTTGTGTTAATGCAGATGTATCCATGTATTGCATCACCGTCAAGGTCATCAACAAGTATACCAAGGGGGCGGGGCTAGGGTTGGGGGCTCAGCGTAGGGACCTGGTGAGGGGAGACGGGAAGTGGGAGCTAACCATGGGATACGGCCGGGTACGTCTGTGGGGGTAGGCCGCCATTAGGTCCAGGAAGCGCATCCTCCACCGACGCGGCCAGTCGTGCTCGGGGTTCATCCTGACACACTGAACCGCCGAGGACCCTGGGGCACGACAATGGTGCATCGGCCAGCTGGGTTCATCCTGGCACCGAACCCGTTGCTGCGCTTCCAGGGGGAGGTTGCATCCTTACCTTCTGTGGGCTCTTGTACGTATACCATCTTAGGCTTTGGTTCAAGCACGCTTGCGCTAGGGTTAGGCTTGCACGGGTAAGAGTTCATGTGCGAGAGTCACGACTGGGGTTATTGCATCTCCCATGTAGAGGAGCGAACCGGCGCTACCACTGGGACTGGTGGCAGCAGTTCTGGTGGTACAATCTCCAAAGCGGAGTTGCACCGGCGCTCCTGGCGCCACGCATTCGGGGATGTAGGCTCCTTAAGCGCCTTGCGATCGTTGCGGTTTGTGGATGGGGAGGCGTCTGCAGTGCGCCGGGATATCGCACGTCCACTGGTCAGTATCCACAGTTGCCGGTTTTTTCGCGCTGACTGACGCAGCTGGGTGCCGGTAGCAATATTGCCACTCCACGTCAACTGGCTCATACAAGCTGCACATTCGCACGCGCCCAGACAGTTGATCTACCTATGGCTCGTGAGATACACTTTATTTCCTTGTTTCCTTTTAATTAAACCAACTGAGACCATGGAAGAAAATTGATGAAATCTACCAGAACTGGTCATGAAAAAGCAGTAACCACAGAATATCTTGAAGAAGACTATGAAAAAAGGTATGCAAAAAACATATGCATATGAAACAATATTATTGACTTATTCATTTTGGGCCTAGCGCATTGCGTACTTGAAGGACTACCGTTTCTGCAGCAGCAAAAAAAACAATTTTCTCAGTTTGTCGAGATCCCCAACATGATTGCTGCTGTTCCCAACACGATTGGCTAGTTGAAGCGTCCCCATTTGCACAACATTTTTATTATAATCAATATGCATTTAGACTAAGTGGCTCGTGCATCTGAACGGATCGCTCCAGAATTACGGGCGGTGTGAAGTTCACGTGGACGCCACGTCCGTGCACAGCGGCGTCGAACTGTTTATCCATACTTTGGCGCTACAAATGAGTCAGCCGTACAACAACACGTACATTTGCGACGTTTCCAGTGGCTGAACGTTTGGCCGTTTGTTCTGAAAATGTGGCACAGCTTCGGCGCGGTAACGCGAAGTGGCCGATCGACCCATCAACCTTTCATTACACAGCGCCTCAGTAATCCTCACTCAACTCTCGACTCGTCGACGAATCTGCACTCTGCACACGACTCATCCTCCCGGGACGTTCGTCGCTTGCCTCGCCGGGACACGGGGCCACGGTTCGACGGGGCCCCGCGGCAGCGGCAGCAGCAGCATATCTTTATGACGAGGCGCCCGAATCGTCGTGTTGTTGACGCCGCGACACCATCGTCAGCTAGTGGCGTTGTGATTTTCGATGACTTTGATTGATGACCATAACGGCACCATTTCAGCCGCCGCCACCGGCCGATTCCTTCTCACGGTCATTATTCGCATCGGGATTCACTTGCTCTCGCGTTTTTTTTTTCATCATCATTCAAACAAAGGGGCTCCGGCTGGATTCCCAGCACATTCTTTCCAGCGGTATTGAATTGCTGGACGTTTAATGTGACTGTGACTCCTTCCCATAGTTAAACTATGCAATGAGCAGAAAATTTCGCCTCCGCATGGATATTTTTAGCATGTAGTTCAGGATTATGCAAAAAAATTCCATGAGGCAACTCTCCCAGAAATTTCCTAGCTAATTTCACTGGGAAACACCAGAATGTGGAAATGTGTATCCACGTTTTTCTCACATGGCTACGAATTTTCACAGTCAGGTGTTTTTTAAAGTTGAGTTTCAATATGGACCTCTTGTTGAAGTTGCAAAAAAAAATCATCCAAGAGATCGTTTTCTTTCATGTTTTGGAACCCCTATAATCCTTTCTTTCCCAGCCTTTCTTTCGTAACCTTTCTTTGAATCAACCTCGGATCTACATTTTACCGGACTTCCCGGCTTTATGCGTCAACAGACTCCTAACCCCGTAAAAACGGATTCAAAACGTCCGTATACTTGGGGCCATGTTTTTTTTTCGAATTTCTAACTGTATCTCATGGTTTTTTTCCTCTCAGTTCTTGCTCTCTTTATCCGTTTATCCATCTCTCTATTTCGCCGCTGGCTTCCTCCCTTCCCTCCATCAAACCATCCTGAAATGAAAACTAAATTACAATGCCAACGGCTTTGGGAAAAATTCACATTTTGCCCAATCTCTTAGTTAATTTAATCTGTTGAAGTCCAGTTTCTCTAAAACACCTCGTAAAATGATGTCGTAAACAAATCATCACTTCTTTGAGGTTATTTAAGGTTGTTGTTGAAAGAGCGCAGGAAGTCAATCGTCCTCCCCCGTTCTGCTGCCTCGTGCATTCGGAAAATAGAGGACGTGCTGATTCGAATGTTGTGTGCCTCTTTCCTTCTCACCTCTCAACGAATGCGAGGGCAAAGCAAAAAAAAAACTATGGCATCGCATGGTATCAAAGAGGATACGGTTGATGTTATATGTTATTCCCATGGAGACTAGAATTCTGGAAAGGGTAACTCGAAAAACTCGAAAAGGAAAATTGTGTAAGGCAAAGATTCGAACTATAAAAAGTTGAAAAGTTTTAATGGCCTGATGTATGTTATGTATAAATCCTACATTTAAAAGAAAAAAAAACAAAAGTTCCAGGATTGGGTCAGACTTTAAGGTGCCAGAGCGCTTTTATCTCCACACTAAAGATGAATTCTGTTCAAACTCCAGGGCCTAGTACTCCCTTGCTATATAACAGTTATTGACGAACGCCTGCACCTGGAATGCACTTTCCTAAGTGAGCAACGGCATCAAAACAAAGCAGAGACGTAGTGGAAACGAATACCCTGCACCTCTGCTGCACTAAAGCTGAAGGAAATTTAATACAACGCTCGTAATACATTAAGAAGACCTTATTCGTATGATATATCATGCATGCATGTACGAAAAAAGTCGTCGAAAAAAAACACGTTGAGAAAAAAATTTCAAAGTTATGTAGGGAATGTTTCGAATCCTCCTGGGTGAAGACATCACACATTAGCGGCATTTATCAAATTTTCTAGAGGGGTCCAGAGGGTCCTGAAAAAAGTTCCAGAAACCAAAAAATGTTTAAATCACATCAAAATTCATTCTCGAAGACCGAAAAGGATACAATACAAACTTCTAGGAGCTGCACATAACGCGAAATTCTCTGGAATTTCCAACTGTTCCTGATATTAAGCAGATTTCCGCTTGTTAAGTTCCTGGTCTTGGAAAATTCCTTCCCCCGACTCGACGTCCTTGTTATTTGGCGCTGTTGTTTATCATCGGCAGGGCCGTTGCAGCAGCAGTTCTTACGGGCTTTCCGCTGTTTTCGTCCGCGAACACGTGGATTACGGCATAGTTTAGTGCAGAATTCACTTCCTCATTCTTATTATCAGCGGTACAATGTGCAAATCAGCGCAAATTCATCATAGACATTGAAAATAGGAATTTAATCTGATTTGAAGCTGTTTCACGAGAATGCATTTGTGCTTCAAGAGTGAATGAAGCGTTTCTGCCAACTTTTTTTCTTTCGAAAATCTGAGGTCATCATGGTATCTAACTTTCCTAAGGATTCCTGTAATTCCCCGGCGAATATTGTAACGTCCCCGCATAGCGAGTTCTGCTGACAAAAACAAGTGTATTTTGTCGGAGCGACCCGTCGTCCATGGCAGAGCCGTGCAGTGAAATTTTTGGAGTGCTGAAATTTACCAAATTTTTATGGGGGAACTCGACCGTTTCTGGATCAATGAGATGAGGAATCCTTCCCGAGGAAGTTCATGAATCTCGCCACAGATGCCACGAGAGATATTAAAGTTCTCTTGCTCACCACTCCCCTCAGCCACCACTCACCCCCCCCCCCTCCTAGTATTGAGCTGCTTTGCTGATGTGTCCGGCAAATCCCGAAGTTTCACACTGTTCCGTAGTTAGCCACCTGCACACGATCAACAGCGATAATTGCACGTGAAATGCCCTAATTATGAACCAGTTTCCCAGAGTTATTGTTAATTTTTATAGAATACCGATAATCCTCTACAATTTCGTGCAAATATTGCTGGCTTGTGCCGCCAGATGTGCTAATGTGTCATTGCGAAATTACTGGATACCCATCAAAAACCCAGTGCTTAGGAAAAAATACACGACTGTTCGCATTCATCAAGCTGCACTGCTCTGTTCGTAGCGATTTCATTCCGGGGAAATCCTGAGCAGATTCTAGGTCTCATATATCCTGGAAATATTCTTCGTTTTCAAGAATAAGGTCGCTGAGACAATTTACTGCTCGCTGATCGCTGTATCACTAGGTGCGGCAATGGCTGTCAGCCTCGGCGAGTCGGGACGAACGGACGAATCGATTTCAGCCCCAGCCCCGAGACCTCTCTACTTTGAGACTTTCAGAGCTGCTTTCTGCATAAAATCCATATGTCTTCCTAACAAAAAGGAACAATAAAAGCGCTCTGAAGTACATAAGCTCCACTACAATTTCATTTTCCTCCCTTCCCAGCCGCATTCCAGGAATTTTCCCCCATTCAAATCATAATTCTCGCTCTGACCTCCTGCCTATCCACGAATCCAGTTCGTTGTTGATCCGTAGATCATAGCTAATCCAATCGTCCCATCCATGGTATTAATTCTCCTGCAGCAAATGGCGTTGACTGATTAGTGTCTGGCGCCATGTTGCGACTACAAAGTCCTTGGTCTTCCCGGGTACAGTGTAAACAATTCGCTGTTTACACATTCGACCTAACTTTGCCGTGTGTTTTTGTTTTTCTTTCGATGTCTTGTCTCCCTACAGTATCATCATCTCGGGGGGAAGACCGCCCAAATTACGTAGCCACACCAATTTCGATGCCTTCCCCTTGATGTCCACCCTTCCCCCCCCCCGTCTCTCCCTAGCTCCTGAAGTTATGTTGATTTTTTCCTAACATTCCAGGATCGCAGAGTATTTCCACCACAATCAATGTAATTATCAATTTTATGTCCTCATTTGCATTTTTCTTTCATTTTCTTCTGTTCCTCTTTTTTTCTGTTCATTTTTTCCTCTGCTCGATGGGGCCTCTACAATCCGTTTATTTCTATATACATGCTGTACACTTTCCTACGTGGACGAGTTTCCTCCTCTGCACATATTTGATTTCGGATTTTTCTTCGACGACAGGCACTCACCGTCTGGTGCACTTTCCTGTGAAGTGTTTGTTAGCTGTAATGTTATGCAGCTTCTGTTCAAACAGTATTAACGGACTTCCCCTTTGCTTACAATGAAGCAACTATGATTTCCACATCTGACAATGCAGTAATCGCAGGTTATGCAGGTAATTCTGTGCGGGGCCTTGAAAAAAGTTAAAGTGCGGTTGGCGTCTTAACTCGTCCATAAGATGTGGTTTATGTTCGCGTGAATGCTTTGTATTGAGGTTTTTGGAGGTAGACCCGTTTCTTTAGAGGCACATTCCAAAGATACATAAAATTCCACGGAAAGGACACTAGTAACCATTTCGAATGTTACAAGTCGGACGAGTTTTGATGAAGCCGGAGGTGTATACCCTCGAAGTGTATCTTAGCTTGATTACCGCTGCAAAAACCAAGGTACAAGGTCCACGAATTATTCCTTAGTGGTGGATTTGGCTGGAAGAAAAGATAGCTATTTCACGGCAACGCCTGTGGGAATTTTCCGTGATGTCCACCAGCGGGGTAGTCCTAGTATAATTACCCTTGTGAAGTACCCGAGAAAAGTTGCAAGAGGAGCACACCACGGCGTCTACTTTGTCGCATCCAACCAACGGAGCGCCACCTTACACCCTTGGAAGATAGATTAGAATAGCAAGAGAAATTCTTGAATATTATATAACTATGCTGAAGTTATCATAATTTGATTGGTGTCAGTGTTATTCATTGCTCCCAGAGATTCAGTGATATATCTCTGCATTGAAATAAATGTTATTCAACACACCAAAAGAATAAAAGCCCTTATTCTTTCTCTTGAAATGAAGGTGATCACATGAAACGGTGTAAGCTGACGCGTTGTAGTTTGCGTGGCAGAAGACGCGAGACAACACAGACCTACTTCAATTATCCGGAAACGATGATGCGTTTTTTTTTGGAACATGTAGCATGTCAACAAACCCTATGTAGCGCACTTCACCTCAGTGAGTTTCTTACATGTGCCATGGATTATTCACGCACAAAATTGCATTTTGCTCCGCCTACGGCTTTTTTTTGAAAGAGAATCATGATTGGTATTCAGAGGAACACTAGTGGAAGATTACGTGGCAGCAAAATAGCTTGTGTTTTTCTATTCTCGCACGGCGACGACCCCGCTGAAAAAAGAAAGAAGCGACGTTTCCTCGGAAAATCAAGAAAATATGAAAACTCACTTATTTTCAAATGAAATTCTCATGAATTTTGGTAATGAAGTATAACCCTACAAGTACCCCGATTGTGCAAGGGAAACCAAGCTAAGATACACCTTTGATCTACTTTGTATGAGAATAAATCTGTTGAGAACTGCAATGTTTAATGGAAAACAACGAGGCTCTCGTTGCTGTTTTCCATCCAGATGGTCGAGCATATGCGATTTCGTTTTTTAAGCATTCTTAGCATAGTGAGAATGGTGCCTATGCCTAAGAAATGCATTAAAAGTTGCGCTTCTTCTCTTCGCAGTACTAAACGAAACACATTTCAGTCACAAAGAAATGTGTAACAATTTCTTGGAGCACTGCAATAGGTAGTGCAGGTGCTAGAGATAATGAATTGGAGAGATGCAGATATCAAAAAAGTTTGAGAGCTTCAGAGAGAGAAAAAGGCGTAGGAAGAAATCGCCAACTGCTCCCGTCTGGCTTTTGTGAATGCATGATCTGAAAGCTGTATAATGAGCGTAGATGGAGGCGATGAGTTTGCGGGCCTGAGCGGCGACAGCAGCGCGACCGCGCCGCGTGCTGGGGTCCCTATTTCATGCTACACTTAGCAGCTGATCGTAGCTATCATAGGTTTTTTTGCCTTATTTGGTGGTTTTTAATACGAAGAAACACTAAATATGGAAGAACGAGTCATTAGGACTAGCGATCCCAGCACGCGGCGCAGTCGCGATGCACTGCATGCTCAAGTCCGCAAATTTAACAGCTAGATCGACGTTCACTGTATATATGAAGATTTAGGATGTGAAGTATGCTTGGTTCTTCAGTTCAAAGGTGTTCCTAAACCTTAGATCCTGTATGAAACGCATAAAGAATACCTACATAGATGTTCTGGCTGCTGCCTAATCAACTTGCATGATCTACTCAGCATGGTTCATGTGATCCATCGTTTTTAATTCGAATAAATCGTAATGAAATAGATAGGGCGTGTGAGCATTGTTAATTAAAACGGGACGGGGCCTTGCAAAACCTCTTCCCGTTCTTTATTATCAAATTGTTCGCAGTTCGCATACGAAGAGGGCAGATTTACGCGAAGGCGGGCAAGATGACTCTGAAGAGCGGGAGTAGGTGGCTTAGTCCACCAATCGTGCAACAGCGGCACCGCCCCTTTTTTTCTTGAGCTCAACACGGCTAACTAGACGCTGAAACTTTGATGCACTTAGCTCCAGAACCGATTAGAAAGAATGCAACGAGAAACTGAATGCATGTTGAACCCAGAGACAGCATCTCCGGGAAATTTTCACTTCCTTTGCGCACTATGTTGCTCGTAAAGGGATCTAAGAGTTTCACAACTATATAAAACGTATTTATTAGAAGCTTTTACCTATGTGCGAAGTATTGAAACTCCAAATGTGGCCTCGGGAGGGCGATGGATGCGTATATGCTCAGCGTCGATTTAAGTGCGCTTTGCGCGGGCTCGGGAAGCACGCTGCGCGACCGCGCCGCTCGCGCTGGAATCGTGATGGCAAACCACTGGGTTTTCTTGATTTTTGTTTTCTTGATAACCGACATCAAATACGATGAAAAACGGTCAAGAAGACCCTGTGTTGCTATCATGGTGGCGATTCCGGCGCGAGCGGCGCGGCCGCGCTGCGTGGTTCCCGAGTTCGTGGAGAACGCACATCGCCGTCCACCAATACTTTCTTTAGTTGTGCGATTACCTCTTGTATTTCCTTCGCAGTTGTGATGCTCTGATGATCCCGCACACATAACACAACTCATCTCAAAAATGAAAATTTCCCTGATTGCTACATCTAAACCCCACTGCATGCGGGTCACGCACAGAATTCCCACAGATCACTGTGGATGAGAAGAAATCGTGGTGGCTTTAACTTCTAATGCCCTTTCCGTGGTGTGCAACTCGCCGTATCGCAATACTCGTTAATAATACTAATTTCTGCCATAGATCGAAAGATGGATGGCTACCCTAGGGCCGTGATGATGACCGATTATGATCGCCGCAAGCAGATCAGCGTTCGCGGCATAGCACAGGTGGAGAACGTGAGCAACATCAAGAAGGCGTTCAACAGACATCTTCATTTCTCTATCATCAAGGTGAGAGCGGTGACGTTTTCGGTGCAGAGACGATGAACTGGGAAATGAGTTGCGCTGCAGTTCTTGTTTCCCACAAAAAAACTTCTAGTTGGACACGAGAAGTCGGAATAATCCATTGTTCATTCACGCACTAGCACTGATTAGGGTTTCGCGAACCGTACTTGGAAAAAAAAACGAAAAAAAAAATCATTAGCGTAATCCGCCACGGTGCACTTACAATCGGTCAATTTATATAATTGACAGATTGTGCATGCGGCTCCATAGCGTTCGGACCGAAAATCGCAGCGGGGCTCAAACGAAGGATGCAGTCAGTAAAAGCTGTGTTTATACTTCGTCGCGACGCGATGACGCGACCGCGCACAAGGAAGCCACCCAGAGGTGGTTGGTCCCGTGTGGATGCCATCGCGTGCAGTGGTCACGTTATGATGTTGGCGTTTATCCAGCTGGTACGAACAGGGAGCAACAGTATTATTCAAGAGCGACGACAATGACGTCAATTATATTTGTGGACGTGCAGACAATCAGAGTGCAGCGTTGCGTGTGGTGCTGCGCCTGCCGTGGGTCTCGACGAATGAAATCTACCGTATATTACAAAAATCGTAGTGATTCAACGTATTGGGTGTAATGACAGAGCGAGTGCTTCATTCAACGCGTGGTCGCGAAGAATTATTGTGAGTTTTTTTTTTGAATGGGTTACTTCGCTTTTGGCCTCGAAATCTGAACTGCAACTTCGCTTAATCTTGAGGTATAGTATGTTCCACTGGGGAACATAGTTGTGGAGATATTGGAGAAAGAGAAAGCGCGCGAAATAGTGTCGTTTTTGGAGAGACAGGCGAGAAATGCAGGCCATAGGCTTAAATACTCAACTATCATCGTTTTTGAAACGGACTATAGATCATGGGAGAGAGTTAGGGTAGAGGTGCTCATCAGGGCGCAGCACCAGGTGGTCATTGACCACCAGGACTTAGTAGCGTTCTGCAGATTCAGGGGGCTTAGCACCAGTGTCCGGGGCGTAGCCAACCGCTAACCGTCTACTGATGTTAGAGACAAGCAGACTTCAGAGAAGCACTTCTGGAGGATCATCAAACTCGTGGCTACAGACCACCGTTGTTCAACCATCAACTCCATCCCTACCCTGCACTCTGGTGCGCTCCAGTGATAATCTGGTGTTGCTCAACCTGTAGGAGACGTATCATGTTGGAATTTTGACTGTAGATGCGCACTATACCAACGAGTATCCCCCCCCAGAGTGGCACCGTTCGTTTTTGAGAAAAACCGTCATTAATGGTCAAAAAGTGGTTTTTGACCATTTTTTGACCATTAATGACGGTTTTTTTCAAAAACGAAGACGGTTTCTCAAAAACAAAAGATGCCACTCTGGGGGAGAGTTGGTACCACCTCGGCGCATTTCTTGGAGTTGACAGCGCACCGGAACACTTCCCCAAACGAGAGAAATTTCCTGGGAAAGTTCCAGGTTTGAGAGAAAAAACCGCGCTCCAATGACAATTTCTTGTATCTGACAGGTCCTATAACAAGCTTCAACGAGTTCTAGCGGCATCAAACAGTTCCGCACTGAGATCGGTTTTTCGAGGATTTTAGCTTGAATTTGAGATGATTTAGGCTGTATTCGCTAGATGGTACGCATTTCTTGCTGAAACATCATTCGTCGTCTCACTAACGCTTATTTAAGTCACTTTTTTAGTGCTATCTGCTTCTCCTGAAAGAACCCTAGTGTGTAGGTACTTAGTAGCCCATTTCGGAATCCGACTGGACTTAGTACTTCCCAATCGACACTGACTACCTAGTGCTGCGCCCTGGTGCTCATTCTATACTGCAATGCCATTTTCGTTTTCTTTGGTGTCCTTATTTGACGCCTTGTCCAACGTCCGAAGTAGTCCAAACGGCTTACCTCCCAACCGTAGTCCAACCGTAAACTCAGGAATGTGACATAACATGACTTCGAGAGTATAAAATGGTTGCAGTTTTTGTGAGCTCACATATGGGGTAACCCATTGCCCGGAGGTGACATTCAGCTGGAGATTCTTTTTTTTTCTCATATTTCGAAACAGAAACATTGGAAATTCCCTCTCTCATTTTCTCTACCTAAAAACAAGCCCGTTGTAAAATTGCGTGTAGAGGTCGTCATCTTCCAAGTACGAATCACTTCTATTGTTTTCGAAATTTTCAATTCTACAGACAGTGGCGAAAATTTGCAAAAATAGCTTGCAGAACAAACAACGAATGAGGAAGTGATCGTTTCAATGAACTTTGAAGGTCACACTCTCCAAAGTGCGCGCTTATGCAGAAGCGCTTATGCAGAAGTACAAAGAAGTGACGTGTTGGTCATGCTTTCGTAGTAATTCACGTGCACTCGCACTAACCTTATCGTGCAGACGTCTACAGCAAAAAGTAGAGAGATAATTTCTTTCAAGGTAATTTGTTTATGTTAAGAGCTTCTTCTTAGAGATCAGAAAGAAATGTGAAGCCTCTAGCAGAAATTGGGAGTGCAGTGACACAGATCTCTAGTACGGAGTTCTCTTTGTGAATTCCGAAGTTTTTTCTTCTGTGAATGGAGCTAGTGATCAAAGCTTGTTGAAACAACGCACGCTGCGCAGTCGGGTGTGAGTGCCCGATGGTCACTGAATTTCCGAGGCGGCTTGGCTGCCCTGAATATCATTAGGACGTTGGAGGTAAAAGTGTAGTGACTGTGTAGTCTTACCACGAATGAAATTCTTAATTAATTTCTCAGAGTTTTATTACATAAGAGACTTCAGAAGTCGAGATTCACCCGCAGGCGTCGTAGATTGGCTGCGTGTACGCTTATTTCAATTCCATTCTGGTCAATCCCGTGATGTGGCGCGTGCGAACGGGCCCGCCTCATTGGAATATAATATATCAAGCAGTAGAAAATGGCACTTGCGTATTTACTACGTACAGTCCTTGTCGAAAAGATAGACGGATTCCGTCACTGCAGAAACGCGGCGGGACCTGAACGATGGATGCGGAGAGTGCATGCTCCAAGTGAGAGGGTCCAGTAGGTCCCACCGCGATTCTGTGACCGCGACGATATGAAACCGCACGCGCAATCCGTCTATCTTTTCGACAAGGACTGTAAATATAGTCCAGTCGGGAAAACACTACTTGTGACACACTGTCACCATACGACAATTATCTAATTGGACACCGACTATAATTCGGTCAACGATCAAGAAACCATAATAAATAACGGCACTATTCGGCTAGTTCTGCCCCAAAAATTTCGATATAAAAAAGTTCCGCCCGAACTTCGTGTACTGGGGTTATTTGAGGTGCTGACCACGAATATCGTATCTATTTTATATCATAACTCCGTTTCTATAAGGTTATGGTAGGTATACCGCGGATACGGTATCTCACAGAATCCTCTCAAACTTTGCATAGAGGGGTTGTCTTAGGCGCTGATAACGAATATAACTTTATTTTGCATGCATGCTTCATTTTCTTCCCGAAATCGGCATTTTCTCCCAATTTCCCACCGTAAAACTACCGTATCTCTATGGAAATGAGGTTACGGTACAAAACGGATACGATATTCGTGATCAGCGCCCAAAACAACCCCTCTATACAAAATTTGAGAGGATTCTGTGGGATACCGTATCCACACTATACCCACCGTAACCCTACAAAAACGGAGTTACGGTACAAAATGGATACGACATTCGTGTTCAGCACCTCAAGTAAGCCCCCTAGGCGAAGTTTGGGCGAAAGTTTTCATTTCAAAATTTTGGGGCAGAACTAGCCGAATAGTGCCTAAATAACACCTATTCGAGTCGCTCGTGCCTACTATGGAATCTAGTTGCTGCATCTCACAAACTTGTAAAATACATCAGTGGGAATTTTCTTTGAATTCTTCAAATATTGACGAGGGGGAAATTTGTGGATTTTTCAGCAGATTCTACGAGAAACTCAATACTTTCAGTAATTCAATATTTATATTTTTAGGATCGTAATGTTGCAACGCCTCGAGACTACTATATGGCCCTCGCCAATACTGTCAGAGATCACCTTGTAAGCAGATGGATTCGCACACAGCAGTACTACTATGAAAAGGATCCCAAGGTAAGGGAATTGGCGAATTTATTGAGGTTTGATCACAACAATAGCAATCTAAGGAAGATTTGTACGAGATGCGTGCGAGCGTCAGCTGCGCGTTTGGAACATTGTAGTCTGAACAAATTGCTCTATAGATGTACAGATGCGCAAAAGTCAACGGAGGGATCTCTTCATGTTAAAATTCGAGAATTAAATCTGATCACACCGATTATTTCATGTTTTAATTTGAAAATTCGTTTGAATTACACCTAAGATACTGGTTATGAATCCCGGAACTTCAGTATTTTTCAGCACTATAACCAAGTTCAATACAGTTTTATCATATTTAGAGAGTCTACTACCTCTCTCTTGAGTTCTACATGGGTCGTACGCTGTCAAACACCATGATGAACCTTGGACTCCAGGCCACTGTTGATGAAGCACTCTATCAGGTATCTTTTGTTTACAATCGATAACGTTATCGCTTCTATTTGCTATTCCGGGTGCTTGCTTTTTGGACAGGGCCGAATGTTGCGCTACTGATTATTTTTTAGTGGAAAAAAGCAATATATTAAAGTTTGATAATCAGGGGGTGAATAATGGTCTTTTCAGAAAGGCCGAGGTTTTTGTCGTGTTTTTCGCAGTAAGTGTACTTCTAATTAGTACTGTTTTTTTTTCATGTGTGAACCATCAAAGCTTTACGGGAAGGCGCACCTTAGAATATCAGATTAGTCTGCGGTTGCTGAGTCATTCAATACTATACTTTTTTTGGGTAAGCGGAGTGTTGAGCCTTCATTTCTTGGAGGAATTTTTTCAATTTTATTCATAGTAATCGAGTTTCTATTAGTAGCCAACTAAGTTTTTGAGCTTGACAAGATGCAGTAATTGAAATTTATTTTGAAAATCAAGAAGGTAGTTGGCTGTCTAAGTTATGCACATGTTGAATGTGGTTGAACGTGCAGTGCCTTCTCATTTTTGTGGCAGTTTCTGTGTCCGCTGTGAACCACGCTTGTGACTACTCAGACACTCGCGCGGTTGAACCGCAGGAGAAACCGAATTGAACCGCAGTTGTATTTGCGGTTCAAAGCAACTTTTTTATGGCGGAACCCGCCACTACCTGGTACCGTAGTGGAACGTGGCCTATTAAGGCTGCGGTTCAACCGCCAGGAACAAAAGGAGGCGTTCGGCTCTGGGTCAGCTTCAGGTCCAAAAAGCGGCTCAGGAAGTAACTGTGACGCAGCCGGACACTGCCAAAGAGCGACAAATTAAAATGTGAACTCAATTTATTGCAAATCCGCAATGGAACCCCACAAATTGTTCACTTTATTATGAAAAACAACACGATGAACACACGAAAAAAAACGGTATGAGAGAGCAGAAGAAAGCAAACGACCAACTTGAGGTGAACAAAAATGCGAATAACAAACAAAATGGTGCTAATGGAGCACAAAAACAAAGAGACAATGTTGTAGTGACGCAGTTTTATTGCATCATTACACAAAAGCATCGCAAAGGAAGGAATCCATAATAATAGTACCTAGTAGGCCTTTTGGCAAGGACTTCAGGGTCGGCGAAAATTTCGCGCATTCCAAGCTGTGCGCGAAAACAAGTATTCTTCCGAACATGGAAGATCCCTCCTCCTCAGCATAGACTACGTCCTGTGAGGAGTTCTTCTCTCTTTTCCAGCGAATCCCATTAGAGCAGATTTTTCCTAGAATTGATAATCTTGAACTGGAAAAAAGAGACTGACTGTTAAATTCTACCGAAGCGCAGTCATAATCACAACAAGTATTAAGTGTACCTCAAGTGGGGGTGTGTAGGCCAAAACTTGACAAGGCAATTCTGTGCGCTTCCATCAGGCCAGTGAAATTAACCTTACAAGCGACAGGATCATAAAAGAGTTCCGATATTCTCTCAGCACATGGGAACCTAAGCAAAGGAGGTGAAATGGGTACAGTAGTGGATAAAACAAACAATAACACCCCACCGGTGTGTACAGGAAGCTCCAAATGTCCGCAGTCAAGAGGGACGGGGGGGCGGTCGTATGGCGCGATTCTTCGGGTGGCACTATGGACAGACGGGATGTGAGCGCACTATTACCACCCAGTTACGGTCACGCGTCGCGGTTTGCCTTGGTCAGTCTTACAGACCAACTCGGCATCCAGTCATCATCCGACCGTAGAGAAGAACGTTGATCTAGCGGTACTAGCGGTTTTTACGGTACACGGATGGACGATAGTTTTGGACATAAAGCTCACCTGAATAACCAAGTGAAATGTACTGTCAAAACAAAGAAATTTCTACGGAACCCACGTGAAGACACTGTTAGATAGGAAGTTTTCTGGAACATCCCAACAGATATTTCTAATACGAAGATCTTTCAAACTGCTTAATAATTGAATTACGCGAACTAGTGGCTTTCTGGTGTTCTTGGGCATTTCAGGGGTGCTAGGAATGACTCCTACTGAGGTTGAATACCTGACGTTAAGTTGACCTATGTAAAGATTTGTTTTTTTTTTCAAAACACCATCAATTCTATATAAAAGCGCAGCGTATATGTAGAAGTGAAACTTTACTGCAGGGCTTTGTTACGTAGAGTTATTTGCAACTCCGTAGGCTCTCTTCCATTGTCGGATAATAGCGGCGGACGAGTTGCTCCGTTAGGCAGATCCAGGCAAACCGCGACGCATGACCTAATCGGGTGGTAGTAGCGCGCTACAGACTCAGTCTCTCTATAGTGCCACCCGAAGAATCGCGCCATACGACCCACACCCAGAGGGACGTGGCCACGACGCGGCTTTAGACAGAGACACAGGCGCTCGGCATGCTGCCACTGGTTGGCTGCAGAGTCAGAGAAGCCAGAGGCAGCATAGAGAGCGCCTGTGTCTGATCAAGGAGCCGCGCCGTGGCCACGCCCTCTTGACTGCGGACATTTGGAGCTTCCTGTAGATCCCTCAGTCATCTTTTGATAGAGGCGCTGAAGGTCACTGTTGGTGGTGCGAGAGCATTGGTCCCTCATAAGGGACAACATCTCATGACGCAAGACAAACCTATACTTTCATTGAATAAAGAACGAAACGGAAAGCTGAACGCCATAAAACAAAACCGAGAAAGAAACGAGATGCTCAACGATACAAAAAGAAAATACAGAACAACAGAAAATACAGCGCGGGGAGATAAACAGCGATAAAGATAGAGAGGGAGAGAGAGAGAGAGGGAGGAAAGGAGGGAGGCAGGGAGAGGGAAAGAAGGAAATGAAGAAAGAAGTTAATGAAACCGTTAATGAAATAAGCCGCAGCTTCAGCGGCGTCGACTTGAATCGATCGATTTTCGAATTTGCGTGCCCACGCAAATGCGCACGTGGCGCGCCTGCGGGATGATCGCGGCACGTGCTGGGAGGAAGAGAGGACGTGCTGCACGAGGAAACGTGCCGCTATCGCCCCCAAATTCAAAAAATGGGCGGGGACCAGCGTGTTCCTGCTGCGGTTCAACCGCCCGAGTGTCTGAGTAGTGCAGCTCATAGGAATGCATGCGACGTGTTTCGAGATCGAGTCTTGAGAAAAATTCAACAGTGGGGAGCAGGGGTGACAAAATAATTAGAAGAGAAAAAATTAGTTGCTGGTCCAGGAGGAGGAAACGTGATCGTTTTTCTTTCTGTTTTTTTTTTCGAGAGACCAAAAAATCATCAGATTACCACATAGATGGTGTTACAAAGTGACAAGGTGCCTCATTTCTGTTGTCACGCATTTCTGCATTACAAGCTATAGACATTGCAAGAAAATAGTAATCTACTTAACATCTTAACTGTAATCAGATAAAAAAATTTAAAAGAAAAAAATCGCGGTCTCTCTACAAAACACACGAAGATTCCATGATGGTGGACTAGAATTGTTCATTGATCTCAAACCCATCTGCACATGTAACGGGTTCCATTGCAGCTTGGCTTGGAGATCGAAGAGCTGCAGGAGATCGAGGAGGACGCCGGTCTTGGAAATGGTGGTCTTGGACGTCTTGCTGCCTGCTTCCTTGACTCTATGGCTACATTGGGTATACCAGCATACGGATATGGTCTTCGATACGAGTATGGAATCTTCAAGCAGCTGATTAAAGACGGCTGGCAGGTGTGTTTCGGGTGCAGCTTTAGATAAGGGCAGCTTAGTACCTAATCTTCTGGGCAGTATTTGTTGAGTGTTTTCTTGCATCTGCTGCCTCTGAAGTAGCCAAAAGTTAATGTAAAAGATCACCTGCATGTATATTTTTGATTTTTTTGGATGTGGAGTCTGCGTTTGAAGATTTATAGGCTACGTGTACGGATTTGTTCATTTTTCGATAGTAGTGGGAACTGTCTAATCTATGATGAACACATTGATTTCGCCGCAGTTTGACCGCAGCAGCTCATTCGGCTAGTTAAACTATGTTTTGTATGACCTCTTCCGGCTGTATTCTTTTCTTCAGCAACCAACTTGCCATCTTAACGGCAAACAGTAACACTTAATCGCATGCTTTTAGTAGTGTTAGCTGGCCCAATGCTAATCAGTATGATTACTTAAGTGGGCTGTTAAAAAGAATATCTCCACGGATCTTTTCCTTCTAATTTCATGTTTATGAATAATGAGTCTCCTAATATTTGTCTGGGCGGGGGACAACTCCAACTTACTTAGCTACAGGATCTCTTTAATCAAATCTCCCTTATTTTTTTCATGTTTTTCTGTTACTGTAAATTTTGCTCTTCAAGTCGGATGATACCAGATAATGTTTTAGGTAGAAGAGCCTGATGACTGGCTACGATTTGGAAACCCTTGGGAGAAGGCCAGACCAGAGTACATGCTGCCGGTCAACTTCCACGGAAGGGTTGTAAAGGACGCGAAAGGAAGGGTGAGAAAAGAGTCATTGTTCACGCCTCGTAGTAGGTTTTGAAGCCGTGACTGGTCATGTTTCGTCATGCTTTCTTGTGGAACTTTGACATTTCTTACCAGTACGCCGCAAATTGTGCGTACATCCCTTATTCCCACAGATTTCTTTTCTTCGGAAATACTGTTACCACTTGACTGCTCTATTTTAGGATTAATAATATCCTAATATACTAGCTTCTTATGATTATTCCTTGTTTACAGTCGCAATGGGTGGACACGCAAGTTGTCTTTGCGATGCCGTACGACACTCCAGTCCCTGGATACCGTAACAATGTTGTAAACACTCTACGTCTTTGGAGCGCCAAGGTAATTTTTCCCAACCAACGTGGCATACTCATTTTTCTCCGAAACCTGTGATTACAAAGCGCTCCTTTTTCAAAAGATTTCATATCTTTGTTCATTCGATATGCCCTCATTTTAGGCTGAAAATCATTTCCACCTCAAATTCTTCAACGATGGTGACTATGTGCAAGCTGTTATGGACCGTAACATTTCAGAAAACATCACCCGAGTGCTGTATCCCAATGATAATGTATGTTAAGTTTTCAGTTTTCAAGGTAAGAGATGTATCTGTGTGTTTTTCCAGGTGTTTATTGGAAAAGAACTTCGCCTAAAACAACAGTACTTCCTGGTAGCCGCTACTCTTCAAGATATCATTAGACGTTTCAAGTCAAGCAAATACGGTTGCCGTGATGCTATTCGTGTCAATTTCGATACCTTCCCAGATAAGGTGTTGTCTTTTTTATTTTGTTTGTTTGTTTCTCTTGTTACTGCAGGTATTAGTTTTGGTTTTAGGTCGCCATTCAACTGAACGACACCCACCCATCCATCGGAATTCCGGAACTGATTCGTTTACTCGTTGACGTTGAAGGTGGGTAACAATCACACTACAGTATGTAAAATTTTTTGGCAGATAGGGCATGTGGCCCTTCACTGCACGTCAGGAATGATAGCCGCAAGACTGTGCTTCTCTTGATTTTGCTGTGTATGCGATTTGATAATTCCTACCTTTGCAGGACTAAGCTGGGCTCAAGCTTGGGATATCTGCGTGAAGACCTTCGCCTACACTAACCACACTCTTCTACCTGAAGCCTTGGAAAGATGGCCAGTATCTATGCTACAATCTATGCTACCTCGTCACCTTGAAATTATTTACGAAATTAATCAAAAATTCATTGAGGTAAAGCTTCTTGCATCATTTGTTAACCTTGATTTTCATTTGTTTCCTTACATGTATTTGTTTAGGCCGTTTCCGCTCATTACCCAGGGGACTTCAATAGAATGCGCCGTATGTCCATAGTTGAGGAGGCTGACCAGTTCGGAGAGGTGATTAGATTGCCGTTTTATAATACTGACCCTACTTAAAGCTTTTTTTTTATCTTCAACGGCTACTTCTTACAGAAGCGTATCAACATGGCTCACTTGTGTATCGTCGCGTCACATGCCATCAATGGTGTAGCTGCCTTGCACTCGGAGCTTCTGAAGAGCAATACGTAAGTTTCCTCCTTTCTCTCTGGACAGTGTCGCCTGTTACCTCAAGTAACGTACATAATGTTATTCTTTGTTACGATTTTTGACGCTATGGGGTTTCGCCTGTGTGTTTGTTCCTTGGGTCACGAGATATAGACAGACACAGAAACATATGAATTCTACTTTGTAGACATAATGAATAATCAATTTTTTTTTTGTTGCATTGTCTCCGGTGAAACTATTGCTCTTAATTTTGATCTGTTAAACTGCCATTCTGTTCATGGTATAGGTTTATTTTCCGTTCTAGGCCCTGAATGGAGCACTAGTCTTCAACCACTATTTCTTTCAGGTTCAAAGACTTCTATGAGATGTATCCAGAAAAGTTCCAGAACAAAACTAATGGTATTACACCCCGCCGCTGGCTTCTTTTGTCCAACCCCTCACTTGCTGATCTGATCGCCGAGGTAGGGAAGTGTACAGATTTGGCGTGCTATTCCAGCAACTGCAGAACAAAATAAAATCAGTTTTAGAAAATTGGGGAGAGCTGGATTACGAATCTGGATGAGCTACAAAAGCTGAAGGAATTCGCGAACAATCCTGGATTCTTGGACCAGCTCCGCCGTGTGAAACAGGAGAACAAGATGCGTGTCGCTCAGTACATAAACGAGGACTACAATGTTGATATCAATCCAGCCAGTATCTTCGACATCCATGTACGAACTTCTTAAATTTTTTCGAATCTTTTAATACGCTTATAATTGTTTACCCCTGCAGGTGAAGCGAATCCACGAGTACAAACGTCAGCTGTTGAACATTCTCCATGTCATCGCTCTTTACAATAGAATCAAAGCGAATCCTAACGTCGACATGGTCCCTAGGACGTTCCTCTACGGTGGAAAGGTTGGAAATATAAACGCAGTGCAGCCAGTGCAGCCACGGGTGTCACGAAAAACTTATAATTCCAGGCAGCTCCTGGATATCACATGGCTAAGCAGATCATTCGACTCATCACTAGCGTAGGAGAAGTTGTGAATAACGATCCCATTGTTGGAGATAAGATTAAGGTATGTTTGTATTCGTTTCCAACTATACAGTGAAAAAAAAAGGTTCGGGATTGATCGAAAAGTCCTGGATGTCGGAGTAGCCAGGGTCAGGAATGGGCTTCATTTTTCCTTTTTCCTCACTGTGAATGGCCAAGATGTTAGTTTCGAGAAGTGCGCAGCAGTTTCTTGTTGCAAACGCTCCACTTTATTGTATTATACGAAGATTGAATAGGGAAAATCAGCTTCCAAAAATAGGCAGACATCTAATGCCTGCACGTCCTAGAAGAAACCCGCCGCTGCTAAGTTCTACATACCATTTGTAACTATGAATGAACTGATATCCACACACATATTGCATCATTTTTCCTAAAGTTCATCCGTTTCAGGTTGTTTTCCTCGAGAACTACCGTGTGTCCATGGCAGAAAAGATCATTCCTGCTGCCGATCTTAGCGAACAGATCTCAACAGCTGGTACGGAAGCTTCTGGAACGGGAAATATGAAATTTATGGTGAGCCCTGACCTACATATTATTGGATGAGGTATATTTGGAAAAGGTCTGCTCATTCAGCTTAACGGTGCACTAACCATTGGAACACTCGACGGAGCCAACGTTGAAATGGCTGAAGAGATGGGAATGGAAAACATTTTCATCTTCGGAATGAACGTCCAAGAGGTTTCACTCCATCCTTTCTTGTTTCACTTTAATGTATATAATTTTCAGATTGATTCATCAGCTTTGTTTTTTAGGTTGAAGATCTGCAGAAGCGGGGATACAACGCGGAAACCTTTATTAATAATAGTCCAGCTCTCAAGCAGGTAGGCATTTCTATTCGATATTGTCTTCTGTTTCTGATATATTGAATGTCATTGCCTGTATTTATTTTTAAAAAATGATTTGAGCGACTATCCATAAGTGTTTCATGTTGTTAGAATTCTAGCAGTAGCTTTGTTTTCAGATAGTTGAACAAATCGAGGCTGGAATGTTTACTCCAGAACAACCTGACCAGCTACGTGATCTCACCAATATGTTGCGACATCATGATAGATTCCTAGTTTGCGCCGACTTTGATGCCTATGTTGCCTGCCAGGATAAGGTTAGTTCTCAGTTCAGTCCGTTTGTGTGTCTAACTCTCGGATCGGGGGAGGGGGGGGGGGGGGCTTTGATGCCTATCATTGGGCCGTTTCGTCACTTTATGTAAAGAGCCTTTGCAGGTAGCTGAGACGTACCGAGATCAGCAAAAATGGTGCCGTATGGCATTGATGAACATCGCTTCCACTGGCAAGTTCAGCACTGATCGCACCATCATGGAGTATGCCCGAGAAATTTGGGGAATTGAACACGGAGAGACCGCCCTACCTGCACCGTACGAACACGTGGATGGAGTGGAGAACCCACAGTAACATGGGGAACAGCGCCAGTACTATCCTTGTATAATTTATACTAGCGTGAATTTATTGCGCATTTGTTGATACTATTAACCATTGACTGTACTAAGTAAGGATAGCGCTTGCTGATGTGCCATCCATTACTTGCGATTAACTGATCGCAAGAAAACCACCTATCCATGCTCACGGTCGGTGATAGATCTAATAGAGACGTGTGTTTTTGTCAGAGTATTTTTGAATAGTTGTTGCATTTTATCATGGTTTTAGATTTTTATTATAATATTGCTAGCTGTAGATAAATCAGTGTGATAGGAGACGTCTTAGTTTTAATTGTTGCGGTGATTATTCAGATAAGAGGTACAAAAAAAAAGTTCAAAGCGTTAAGAACAGGGAAATGGAGGCGAACAGTTCGTAGCCTGGATGGTTAGATGTGGCAGACGCGCCACTAACCACTTCTTGCAAATGAACGAAAAAAACCGTTGGAGAGCGTTGAACGCTGCGGAATACAGCAGCTACGGGCAGGCGCTGGCACGAGGTCTTCCTCGGACCAATGTGAGGACGAACCCTCTTTGAGAAACCAACATTTTAAAGAGTCCCTCCAAGGAATTGTTTGCTGAATGCATTCAGCCGGCACGCCCAGCAGCAGGTTGGGTTTTAGATGTCCTGCAACCCTGACAATCACAGCACCCAGCTGGTTTGCCGCTTTGTATAGGTGTTGCGGCGCGGCAGACCAAACGGGCGGCATTCTGGCAAAGTCATTGACCGGCTCCGCAGCTTGTGAAATGTAGCGACGATAACGACCACATGTGGTCGCTGCTAAGGCTGTTTCAGCCATTTTTCACAGGTGAAGAAAAAATCACTGTTTTCCTTTTTTTCTCCGTTTTGCATTAGATGGATAAATCTCCGGTTGCAACGTCACTTTTCGAGTTAACAGGAGAAAATGGCTCTTGCCGTCGTTATGGCTCTATAACTCTACAATGAGCGTCGAAGGCCGTGTCCCTTCCGCGGCCTCGGGAAGGACGCTGCGTAACCGCGCCGCGCGCCTGAATCGATGTCGTCTGCCGCCCGATTTCTGGATAATCACATCGGGAGGTAAAGCGCCTGTCTCGAGGCTGCTAGAAATGGCGTAGCGGCAGCAGACGACATGGATTCTGGCGTGCGCGTCGCGGTTGCGTGGCGTCCTTTGCGAGGCCGCGGATAGACCACCGCCATCGACACTCACGTTATGTGGTCCTCGTTTTCGGCTGCTTTGCTGCCTCCTTTTCCGAATTTCACTATGTTGTAGTGTTGAATGTGTATTTATTCTGAACAATTTATTGAATAGATCTTTTATGCCTAAACATTCTACTGACAATACCCGTCTTATTATCATGAAAAATCACGTGTATTTAAGCAAGAAAAGAACTTCGTTCGCAGTAATCCATCACGTGATTAATTTGTTCGCACGTCACCTGGAAAATTATTTCACAGATTGTGGCTCCAACTGTTTTGCCGTGCTAAGCAGGCCCTCGAAAGAAAAAACAACAAGGAATTCAAAATTCTCACCTGTCTATAGTACATTTTGATTAGAGGACAATTGTTGAGCGCAAATGTCTTTGGGTCTTTAATTCCGAAACTTCGCGTGGTCTTCTGGATATCTATGCAGATCTTGTCCAATTGATCGCGGCTAAGAGTACCAGTCTGAATAGAAAGATTCGCTTTTGAAGAACTTCAGACGGTGTTTACGTTTACTCTCTCATTAGTATTTACTACTTTGACTGGAATTGTAACAGTGATGTATGGTAACAGCTCTGAAGAGAACAACCTACATTTGTTAGAGGAACTTGCACTGATCCTCCAAAATTAGGTTGTGGTGCGGAAGCCTGTAAAAATTTACATAGGAAGAAAAAGCTCCAGATTTGTTCAAACTTCAATGTTCCGCAACACAAGATGTGCCTGTTTCTGTGACAAAACTTACGGATGCTGCGAATGCTTGCTGTTGGGACAGGTCCAAGGTGGAATAGGGTTTGGGAGTCTGAAATTTGTGCATTAGGGATCGGATGCTAAAACTGGCAACACTATAGCGGCAGATTTTTAGC
This sequence comes from Ancylostoma caninum, assembly GCA_037903475.1. Taxonomy (NCBI): domain Eukaryota; kingdom Metazoa; phylum Nematoda; class Chromadorea; order Rhabditida; family Ancylostomatidae; genus Ancylostoma; species Ancylostoma caninum. The sequence goes on along the minus strand of JBAJFG010000255.1, from coordinate 157,212 downwards.
ACTAATTGCCACTATGCTGGAAAAGCATAATAGTGCTGGTATGGTTTCCAATGGATGAAAATTATTTCCGTCAAAAAGATAAATATGTTGATTTAAAGTTTGAGCATATCTCGCAAATGATCTGAACAGCTGCTGTCATCATTCTGCAAATCGAAACATAGTGCCAAACAGAGTTTCAATTCACTTCCCAATTCGACCTACTGAGAACCTTCACTTTTTTAAAATCGAGGACAGGAAGGTATAAGGAACTCCAGTAATCCGGACCTGCTCTCCGTGCTGCTGCATCATAAAAATTTTAGGGTTGGTAAGTCAACTTTTAAGATATCTTTTTATGTTTTTTTATTAGAAATTTATGAAGTTCTTTTTGTGTTATTTGTAAATAGTAAAAGTCGAAGTATTTATGTTCTTAGTTTTGTAACTGTTTATGTGTTAAGTTTGTTTTGCGTCTTGACACTCTGAATGTTTGCACATCCACTTCTAGCACCGTTTCCATTCTCAGTGGTATGGCGCAGCTACCGGGCGAAGACCAAGGACGAGTGGATTACCCGTGTCAGTCACCCGTTTAGCTGTTACCCTCAGATTTTAGCCTGTGTTCTTAGCACCGGTTAACGTTGAGGATAAGGCAGAAATCCATTGCTTGCGTTTCGCGATTTTTCCGAAAGACAACCGTCGTCTGCAGAGAAAAATTTCGTGGTATAGTGTGCTCCAACGGAGAAGTTGTTACGAAGATATTAGAGAAAGAGAGAACGCTAAAAAATAGTGCCGTATTCGGAGAGGTAGGCGAGAAATGCAGATCATGGGCGCAAATGCTCAACTACCGTCATTTTCAAGACGGGCTATACATATTCCAGCTCCTTCTCCGTCAGTTTCATAGAGGTTCAGTTTCAAGGAGTGAGGTAATAGGCGGTAGAAGGAGATCGTTTGCTCTTACACATGCTATTCCGGATTTCTAGGTTGGGTTGGAGAGGGATGGTGTCTAGTACCAGGTTCCCTTTAACCTTTTTCATTATCAGAATTCCGGTCACTTTTTCGCCATACTGTTATTCGGGCCGTTTCTCAAGTTATGGAAAATGTTGTGTACGCTCATCCCTAGTCCAGATCATTGTAGTCTCCTTGAGATGATTAGCTCGGCTCCTCTACCTGTGAATATCCACGATTTGAGCCGAATTGGATCTTGAGTTTGCGTCGCTGAGGCATTTGGCTTGTAGACGGAGCAGCATTTGCTTCATTGTGTTGTCTGCAAATTCTCATATTTCCTCGTATTTTTACAGAGTGCCATAATTAAGTGAGCTACTGACTTGTACCATTCATTATAGTACTGCTCGTAGTAAGCCTTCAGGTACTGTTCTTCATTGAACTGGTCTGGGAGCTGATGGGCGTTGATTACCTGCAGTTGGAAGTAAATAAAAAAAATAATCGACATGGGAAAATAGGTGAACCTATAAACTCACGGTATTCTGAGCTGTGTATCGATCATCTGGATTGGATCCGGGACTAAAAGAAATTTCTTGCAGTACAGGTGTGATACACATAGCAGTTTAGAACCCTACGTAGTTTTTTTTGCCAAATGAAAAAAGTTTGGCCCGTAACTACAAGGATCCGAGAAGATCATACTTATGGCATAAGCGTATAGTCAACCGAGATCTGTGGTAAAGAGCAACTACATTGAGGTCAATAAACCTTGAGGTTATTTCTGCACATGTCCACAAATACAGATTATCCTAAAGCAATGGTAATTGGTACAAAATTGTACCTGAGAACTGGTTGAACCACTACGGCCAGCGATTTTGACGGCAGTGGCGTCGGTGTTGTTGTAGGGAACACTTTGACGTAGTGCTGCTTCTGAAATAGATGACGTGCCGCCTGAATTGTATAGTTATCGATTGAGTGGAACACACGTACATTGACGTCTGAGCCTCCTGGCTCCGCCCATCCTCCTAGGAATGTTGCTGGTGTATTCTCTTCCACGTTAGCCGAAAATTGCTTGAAATACGAATAATAAAAACGATGAAAATGAAATTCGATTGGGTGTTTTATTTCCCGGCTATCTCACACTGGTGAGAGCAATTGTTTTTGCCGATAAATTCACTGAAATGCCCGTAATATTGGTGATCAGCGTATTAGCAAAGCTAAAGTGAGCCTTTCACACCGAACCGTAAGCGAAAAGTTCGCGAATTTAATTGGATGACACTTTCATGGAAAACAGTTGCCATGCGTGTAAAGCCCTTACGCGCTGTCGGCGGAAAATTTTCGAGTGCGCCCAGCATGCGGCGCGTGCGCGGCGCGGCCCTCTTGTGACAGCGGTCCCCAGTCCTTCGTCAGATTACTGGCCTAGGTGAGTGTTTTTCTTTCATTTTTTCTTTAACTGAAGTTAATCTGAAGCTGTGAGTCCTGTGGCGGACCGATATTGACTGGACGGCTCTACATGCCTCATATTTTGCACGTTTTCCTCATGCATGCCCCAAATGCTTGCTTTTATTGCTTTTATGAGGCATGCGGGGCCGTCCCGTCGACATCGGTCAGCCACAGGCCTCAAACCTTCAGATAAACGTCAGTCAGGGAATAAAAATGAAGGAAAAACACTCATCTGGGCCAAAAATCTGACGAACGACGGGGGACCACTGCCACAAGAGGGCCGCCCGCCGATTGCGCGTAAAGAGTTTACTCAGGTGTTTAGTGAGTTCGATGATCAGCACATTATTACTCGTCCCCTTCCAGAAGCGGAGGGAACAGAGAAAATCATTGAACAGATATGTTCGTGCAAAATGTTTGCCGTATTCAGCGTATTGAAGAACCCGGTGGACATCTCTTCACAGTCCGGTGTGCAAGAACAGCGGAAAATCAATAAGATCGATATATCGATACTTCGTGCAAAACTGTTATCATACTCGCGTTCGGCGTATTGAAATACCCCAGTAGGCATGCCTTCATCGACCCCTGAGCAAAAATGATGAATCAGTAAAATCGATAAATCAGTATTTCCGTTCATAATGATTGTCATATTCGTGTCCAGCATATTCGAAAACCCCAGTAGGCATGTCCACGCGACCCGCTGAATAAAACTAGTGAAAAATCAATAAAATCGGTACAATCGATAAACCAATCAATAATGTCAGATTCAATATAGTCTAAAGCTTCCGCCGGCCTACGGTGGATACGTGTTCAAAGTTTGGTCCAGATCGGCTTATCCTCCGCGATTTCTATTCCGAACATACAAACATATGCACAAACATACAAACAAACAAACAAACAAACAAACACAAACACAAACTTTCACTTTCATATACAGTGGACGTGATTGGCGGTGGCCCATCCGCGGCCTCGAGAAGGACGCCACGCAGCACGCCCCGCGCGTGCCATAAACGATGTCCTCTGGTGCTGTTATGCTATTTCTTGCAGCTTTTCTACTTGTTTTAAGGATTCTCGACCGAAGAAAAGCGCCTAGGAATAGCAGCGGCAGACGACACCGATTTCGGTGCACGCTGCGCGATTGCGCGGCGTCCTTCTCGAGGCCGCAGATGGGCCACCTTCATTGACGTCCACTGTATACAGATTAGAAAATGTTCCAGGGATGAAGTACTCGTCTGCGCTTTTTTTGGAAACTTCGTCCCACTTTCTTTCCGAAACTAGAGAGAAAAATTGTTGCTAACCTGTTCGATGACCATGTCATTGTTTTATATCTGACAGAAAATGATTGACCTTACCTTCTTCATTAATGGTTCCTTCATTTGCTTTGACTTCACCGAGCTTCGAAGCGTTTTTATTCCATGGAGTTTTCGACGAAGCTTTCTTCTCCTGGTTTTCCTCTTCTTTTTGGTCTGGAATACTTGTTACCTGAACATTTTGTACTTGTATGAATCAAACAAAGTAGAATCCACCTGTCGTTGTGTGTTGAAATCAATGGGTGCAGGATACTTTTCCACTACGTCGCTAGTCTTCAGTTCAACATTGTTATCTTCTGCGTAGCGGCTCACTGGGACGGCACGAGGAACATTCACTGAGGTGGCATAAGGTGCATTGAAATTTCCTTGTTGGAGCTCATTTTCTTGGTCTACGTTATCTCCTGTAATTCTGCTGCTTTCCCTTACTTCTGGGGTTGGATTGGAGGTGCTTGCCAGCGCTTGGTTACCAAATCTAGCCATCAATTCTCGGTGCCTTTTGGCCACCTTTTCTTCTATTTCTTTGGGGATTTTTCTAGTGGACGAGATTCGGTACGAGTTTTCTCGGCTCTCCTCTTTTAGCTCGGCTCTTATCTGTTCTCTTCCTAAAAATGCTGTACTCGGCGCTTGCAACCGTCTTTTCTTTATTTCTATCCTCCTTTGGTCTTCTTCGATTCTTCTTCTTTCCTCTTCTTCTATTCTTCTTTGCCTCAATATTTCTTGTGCTTCCAGCTCTTTTCTTCGTTCTTCCTCTTCCTGTTGTCTTCTTCTTTCCTGTTCTTGTATCTCTTTTCTGCGTTGTTCCTCCTCTTGCTTCATCCTTTCCCGTTCTTCCAACTCTTTTCTGCGTTCCTCCTCTTCCTCTTGTTTTCTCCTTTCCTTTTCTTCCTCTTGTCTTCGTCTTTCCTCCTCTTCCAGCACTCTCTTGCGCTCTTGCTCTTCTTCCTGCTTCCTTCTTTCCTCCTCCTCCGCTTCCTGATGCCTGCGTTCCTCCTCCTCTTCTTCCCTTTGTCTTCGTCGCTCCTCCTGCTCCTGTTCTACTCTCCTTCTCTCCTCCTCCTGCTCTCGTTCCACCCTTTTTCTCTCTTCCTCCAACCATCTCTTTCGTTCCTCCTCCTCCTCCTCTCTTCGTTTCTGCTCTTCTTCTTCCTTCTTTCTTCGTTGCTCTTCTTCCAGTATACGCCTTCTTTCTTCTTCCAATTTCAATCTCTGCCTCTCCTTTTCCTCTTCCAGTCGTCTGATCTCCTCCTGCCTCTGACGCTCCATCTCAGCCAGCATTTTCTCCTGTCTTTCCCTTTCTTTCTTTGCCTCCAGCAGTTTCCGTCGCTGCTCCTCCAGCAGTCGCATCCGCTTCCGTTGAGCTCTAGCCGCCTCTATCCGAGCCTGCTCGATCGCTTGTTCCTTCATGATCCGCTCGATTTCCTGCTTCTTCTGCTGTCTGATTCGTTCTCTTTCCCTCTTCAATTCTTGTATCTTCTGCTGTTCCCATTCGAGTGTCCTAGCCAACTCCAGTTCTTCTCGTTCCTTTTGTAGTGCTTCTGGAGTTGGTTGTTCTGTAGCGACGACCTTCCGTGCCAGTTGTGTTAAGTTGTCTCCTGCCTCATGTTCATTGGAGTTGTTGCTGCTCTGAAGGGAAGTTTTTGGAATTTTTCGTTGTGGAAAACAAGAAAAGTGAAGATATAAGGAATTTCCAGTATGTAATGTAAAATTTACGGAAAATTTCATGTGCGTACCTTGTTTTTCATGCCTTTGTGTCCAATTTAAGGTCTTCCACTGATAAATTGCGTGCCCCTTAGTGGAAAAGTCCCTAGAGTCAAATTTGGTGAAAATTGGTTAGAGTAACCGCAGTTTTTCTCTCCCCTATTCCTCACAACCCAACCAAGTATTGAACGCAGGAACCTTAATAAAACACACTTTTGAGGGTTCCCGGATTATTTGATCGGTTAAAGTTTTCAGGAATGATTGAGGTGATGAGCCGCATTCTTTAATAATGTGTTTCATGACCAAATGCTTCAGAGAAAGGGCTTTTGAAAAAGTTCATCCCAACTAAAAATGCATTGAATCCTTCTCTATCTACTCAGAGAAGTAAGGAATACGACAAAACATGGTATCATCGTGGAGAACGTTGTATGCATTATAATTTATCCTCCCCCTGCACGTTTATGGCGAAAAATGTGGCCAAAATATCAAAAAAAAAGGATCTTACTTATGGGAAAAATAACTTTTTACGTTTCTACATGCTCTGCAGGCAGGAGGTCGTAGTGAATGTTGTGAGAAGCGCGCTTTTCTATTCTTTGTACAAGAATTTAGAGCAAAAATAGGTTTATATGCGATGTTTAGGCCAACATATACATGAGGAATGATACAGGAAGTAAAGAAATAGGAATTAGGCCACGCAAGTCTGAGCTTTCGCTCAATCTGTACCAAATCTCGAGAAATTCCTGTAATCCTTGCTCTTCTCCATCCATTCTCCCTTACATGAAGCTGTCGTTTGAGTAAGGTTATCCCAGACAAACTTTCGGAACTTCCGCGGAGCTTGTTCGGAACTTCCGAAAAAATCGACGAGTGACGTCATATTTCCGCGAAAGTTCCGAAAATCGGGCTCAAATAGTAAACCATGCTCCGTGGAAGTTCCGAAAATCGGCAAGCTCCGCGGAAGCGAAAGTTTGTCTGGGATGGTATTCAAGTGAACTGTGATAACGGCTAGTTTTAGAGATGTAACGTTAGTTGGTCTTACTATCTTACTGTTTAATAATATTACCACTTATATGAGACCAGTTGCACCTAGAATAGAGCAGCAGCAATGGAGTTATTGAAGTAAATATCGCTAGAGTCGGTGTGGGAGATGGGAGGGTTTTTGCAAATTCAATTGTAGAGGCGACAGTTTCCCATTATTTCTGGCCTTCTAAGATCCCGTTGCTTCATCGCTATCTTCAGCTATGTAGCCCTTTCCAAAAGTATAACGAGACACAGGTCTGACCGAGATAGAGACACTTTCCTATTTATGCGTTGTGTATTTGTGAGCCGTACACGAGGTTGTTATAATTTTACTTTATTGGCTGACGTTTCGGCGTCCTCGCCTTCGTCGGAGCCTGAAAGAGTCAAGCCAATTCATGAGAATATTCGGACAAACGCCGCCTCAGCCATGCATCCAGATCCAGGCTATGCCCCAAAAAACACAAGCCAACCCCAGTGAAAGCGACGACCAACCTCTGTACAAGTCCTACGGCCGGGTGATGTTGGACGACCGAACACGTGTGGACTTGGTAGCAGTGTGAGACTTTCTGCCAGAAGTCATATCTCAACTCAGATGTTACACAATGCGAGATATGGAAGCAGTTCACTGGTGATGGTGGGGCACTCGTCTCTGCGATTCATTTTTGGATTTTTGATGTGGATCCAAAATGCTTCGAGAGTTTTGCGTGCAGAAATTTCAGTTTCACAGGCAAGGATTGTGGCTTGTACTTCATAATCGACGCCGTTGTGGACCTGTGCTCGGTGACGACCAAGAGGGTTGGACCTACGAGAACTTGATTTCCCCTCGAGGTGCTCTTTGATTCATTATTTAGAATTAATTATTATTATTATTAATTATTATATTATTATTAATATAATAATTAATTATTAATTATATTAATTATTATATTATTATTATTAATTATTATATTATTATTATTATTATTATTATCATTATTATTAATTATTTAATTTATTTATTTATTTATTATTTAGAACTTTCCTATTTGTTATGTAGAAAAACACTGCCTTTTTAGCCGAGTGCGCAATGCAGGCCGCTTTAGGCGCTATAATCCGCTTCAAGGCCGATCGTTTAAGCGCAATCGCCATTAGAATCCAGTCGAAACGTTATGCAACATCATCCATCTACGCATCCAATTGGAAAATCCAGCAGACTCCCGTTTTGGCGACAAAACGCCTCTGTGTTTGCTTGAATTCTGCTTTTTCTGCTGCGAAGTCACCTAGGTCTGGTGCGATATGCCAAATCCTATCCGTTTTGCTTCGCTGGTTTAGTGGAACAAGATCCTGACTGAGACATTTTTCGAAATGTTCCCTTACATTCGTCCTACATGCTGATGCTATCAGTCACTGGATGCATAAGATCACAGTAATTGTCGTTGTATTGTGTATAATTGTTGCATCAAGTAGTCGCCGACCAGCTTTTGCCCGAGAATCGAGGTCACGAGCGGGATCGGGTTGCAAATTAGGGGTTGCAAGGCGAATTGGAGTGGAGGCGAGTTGTGGATGCGTGACATGTGACCATAACAAAAAGCTCGTATAGAGCCAGTCTAGTACTCATGTGTTAGAACAAAAAATTAAAACAAAAAAAGTTTGGATGTGAGGAGCAATAGAAATGAATTCTTAAGAAGAAAATTGGAAAAATTATTGGAAAGTAGCTTCTCAGAAAAGTTGAATCTCCCAGCGGATCAGAAATCAAAATACTTCCAAAAAATAAAGGAGGCCTTTGGTTTCCGCCGGTAAACCCATATTTTCCCTATTAGTGTTACCGTTATTAGGTTGACCAAAAGTCCTACCGAAATTTTCTTCGACTCATCTTTTTCAGAAACTCTTCCGGAACATAACTTCAGCGAATAATATAATTCGTGTGATTGGCAGAAACCGCTATTTAGCGTAACCACCATGTTTCATGGAAATGATGCACTCCGGGAAAGAAAAATCCGACAGAATTTCTGCATTAGGCTAGTGCCAAAGCGACCACAAAGACCTCAGGAAGCTTCGAAGCTTATATGTAGGGGTTCGAGTTCGGTCATGAGGAATATCGTTCGTCCAATCTATTTTAAATGATTGAACTACCTTGTTTTTCATATAATTTATCGAATGGCAATTAGCTGGAAGAGGAGCTATGATGTGATCCTGGATCTAGTCACACTTCTTCGGATTTTTTTTGGTGCCTCTACCTCTATCTTGACCACTTTTTTCACAATGAGTTTCACGAGTGCTATGGTGAGAGTCGGCAAATAGAGGTTTTTGCTATCCAAGGCTGTTTGAGCGAGGATTTTTTAGAAGGTGTATTGAGATTTTCACCTTGAAATACAGATGACATATGATGGGAAATGCCGAGGAAAGATTCCTGTATTGGAGGAATTTGAACGGAAAAGCGTGTAATAGTGGTTCTCACTACTGAGACTTTCGAAGTTCTTTTTTAAGAAATGCACTGATTATCTCGTGAATATAAAGCAACATCTAGGATACAGGGAGAAGGAGGGAGAATGAAGGGTGTTTCAGCTTCTTAGCTCTTTCACCTGGGGTCGTCCACTTTGTAGCAGGCAGGTGTTTCTTAGACTTCCTAGGATATAGAAGCCTTCTATGAACTACTGAACCCTATGCGGTCGGCTTTCTCGCTTTCTTTATGCTAGCGCTCCTCCGCGATTCGTGAAAACTTGTTGTTATTCTTTAGGATCGGCCAGGAACAGTTCGATTTTCCATGCCGGAGCGGAGGTCGGGATAAAGTCTCGTATGAAATACCGCCTTTGCCCAATAATTTATAGTGCTTTAGGAACTTTATCACAGCGAAAAACGCAAGAAAATCATGAGAGGACAAGGATATTCTTTCCAGACCGCAGTAGCCGTGTCATGCAAAGAAACCGGTCGTCGAAATTGTTGTTTGTTGCGTTGGGAGACATTCAAGAAAATAAGTTGGGCGAATATGGATCAAAAAAGGATTATCCTTACCTCTTCCAGAGAGAAAGTATCGAATCCAACTGGTACATCGCCCGTGCGGATGTGTTTCTTCGCCTGAGCGACGTAGATCAACCCAAGCAGAGCGAGGACGATCCCCCTCATGCGAACGGCGATGGATTGGTGGCGTAAGTTGAAGCGCTAGCCGTGAATCCAGTCGAAACGGGACTCGCCTGCAAGGACTAGCGTGAATATGCAAAGTTTTATGGTTTTATGGTTATGCAGAAGAGATGCCTTCAGGAATCCGGTGCCGCTATGGAAGAATATATTAGAGGAAGAGATGGAGAAGGACTAGGAGAAGTGAGACACCAAGGAAAAAGTTGTTCCACAGAATTTTTGCATTTGATCCGATAAGACTAAATCTATGTGAGAGAGAAATGGAAGGTTTTTCTGGTTGCATCAACAAAAAGAAATTTCCAGAAAGACTTCGGTGAGAATGAGAGTAGGAGGAAGGTCACATTGCCTATGTGCCTACAAAATTGTAATGAAAAGGAAAGTCAGAGCATGCATGATTGGACAAATGAATAAATAAATAAATAAATAAATAAATAAATAAATAATTAAGCAAATCAAGAATAGACTTCAGCTCAGAACAAGAAACTGCCAAAAAGACAACAAAGGTTTTGAATTGAGAAAAAAGGAAAGAAGAACAAAATAAAAGAAAAAAGAAGGAAGCAGTTAAATGTGGACAGCTGAGGGAAGAATGCGGATAAAAGAGATGAGCAAAACTATTTTTATCAAAGGGAACAGAGTGTCAAAAAGATGATTTCTTTCGTAGACCTGTCAAATGCTTTGAAAAGCCATGTCTCAAAGGGAATAAATGGCCAACGAGAAGCTAAAGTGAGGACAAGGGTCATCAGGATTGCAAGAAGTGGAATGCAGAAAAAATAGAATCAATAAAAAAAACCGTTGAATTCAAATCTTGGGTGAACGCCGGTGGATTTCGCAAAATTGATGATTTTACAGAGCAGAGAACATTACAAGTACATTTAATAAAAGCAGAAAAAAAACTGGAAACATCCCTATAGTTTCGACATCTTCGTGAAGGAAATGGAAGAAGATTTGAAGGGAAGCCGACAATCCTATAGAAAGATATTAAAAAAACTAAATTAAAAAAAAACAAAAAATGACTTGAGAAATAAGCAAAAGCAGCGTAGGACATCATTCGATGACCGCAAGAAGCAAAAAAAAGCGACTCTAGAGCAAGGCGAGAGCCGGACTCTAGAGATTCTGGTTTGCTATCGAGAGTTCATCTCCGACCCACGACATGGGTGGAAAGGACAACACCGCAGATTAGCGTAAGTTACGGCTAACGTGGAGCGCATGGACCTAATTCATGGCCACTAAGCTGAAAGTTTCACTCGGTGTATGCAAAATATGCTGATTAGTATCGAATTTTCAGCTGAATTGAAAGCTTATCTGGATTACGAGTCGGCCGAAGATGATTAAACATCATCAGCCATGATTGCGAAGGCACATAAACTTTTTCTATTTTGATTTGGCTTGAATTCCAACGTTCTTCCTTGGTCAAGAATGTATGAACGAGTACATGCAAAAAAAAAATCAGGAAAAAAAAGGGATAGTCAAGTCGAAGCGTAGGCAGCTATGAGGTTCATCTCGAATTATCCTGAAAAAAAAAACTAATACACTGTCAACTTCAAAGTTCTTCCGAGATCCGAATTTGTTTTAGCATAACAGTTAAAAACATATTAAGACAACCGGTCACAGTTAGCAGAGTAGGCAGCTCTGCTGCTACACCCATTGCGACGAATGAATATGGTTTCCAGAATTATGAAAATTTGATGTTGCCAGCGTATGTACGTATGATTTGGAGAAGGTAGAGGCATTATGTAGTTATGTTCGAATTCGATATCGTCGAAAGTGTGAATGTTCAAAAGAGAAACAAAGGGAAAGGGAAAGAGAGAAAGAAGGAATATACAGTGGAGCCTTATGGGCCAGAAAAGAAGTGATGTAGGGCATGATCTACGCATCCCAATGATCCGAGTGTTCGAGTTGACCCCTAAATAAGCCACTGAATTGATCAAACTATTATGTTCGATTTTATATATCACGCTCCTCAAACAGGACATACAACAGCACATGAATCAGCAACTCAGCAACCAGTTGTACATTAAAATCAGTGAAACATTAAAACTCATCATGATAAAAAAAAACAGAATACAACGTTCAGATTAACTCTATGGGCCGAGCAATTTTCATTTCTTGCCAATTATGCGTTCAAATTTAGGAGGAGATAATGGGGTACTATAGCTCTTCTGCTGTTTTAAGAATAGCGTCTGCTATAAAGATCTAAATCCTTTATGAAAATTATTATTTTTATTTTTAAGCAGTAAGCCAATTATAGATTGGAGGCTGAAATTGAAAGAGCATGTTGAAAAAGAATCCAGTAGTGAATTTGGTTAGAATCGATGTTGCGATACATATGCGAAGAGCGAAACGATGTTTTTGAACGAAACGCACTAAGGAAGTCGAAAGGGCAGTGAAGTGCCTTTCACAGTGTCTTTTTAGATCCTATGAGAGTAGCACGTGGTTTATTTAACCCAGATGATTGCTACTAGTTGCAGTTATTTTCAATATCCCTTTGGTTATATTGGGTCAAGTTTATTGGGAAACTTTCCACGATTTCATTCCAAACTTTTCATGTCTACAGAGTCATGCTCCCGGCTTTGAAAACTCCTCTTTATACTGGTTGTGTACTCAAGATGATATGAGTCCTGTCAACATATCTGGTCCATATGCGTATGTAGAGCTTTTACGGAAGTGGTGCAAACACGAAGTGCCTTATTTTTTGTTTTAGGGGGTTGTTTTGTCATTTACTTCCGGAAACAGAACTCCAATCAATCAAACTCCTTACTGCCTAATGAAACGCTACATCACAGTCCTTAGTTCTGCTGCGAAAGTGAAAAAGTAATGATGAAAGCAATAAAAAGACGAAAATCATAGCTAAACTTGGCATCAGCAGCAAGCGAGAGCGAAAAACCGCTCTGGTGTGGAAGCGGTCAAAATGGCTAGCGTCGGGAAAAACCGCCACGGATCGCGCGAAAACCTGAAGCTCGGCAGGAGGGCGATAGTGACGAAACATAGGGGCGCAACGTCGGGTTTCGTGTAGGAAACGTCGGTTCCGTTCTTGTCTTAGCGTCTTTCCAATTGGCTTGTTGACTTCCGAACAGGGGAATAGGGTCAGTTATTTCCAGATTATAAAAAAATTGCAGAATCGAATGAAAACCTCCAGAAGATGCATAGATTTAGGCACTACAGGGTGCGGCTTAAATACTGTGTCAAACTTTGTCGCAAATTCCATTCCCATCGCGAAAAAGCTCTTCGCCCTAAATTTCATATCTGAAACTGCTATCCCTTTCTATGCATTACCTCCTTGTTTCGTAACCTCACATCAACATAGCACGTTATAACAAGTCCAAATTTGAAAAGAACCAAGATCGAGCTATGAAGCATCACCGTGCAATCTTTTTTCTTGATCGCCTATTTTTTGCAGCAATACAACTGCACCGTCCAATTTGCAGTACGATGCTCTGCTGTGGAAGGGTTGTTCCCATATACATGCCATACGGATGTCACACTTCTACATTTCGAGAAAATCCACGAGAAACGAACTCGTTGCCAAAATGCGAGGTAGAAGAGTTAGGTGCACACAGAGCCGTGATCTTTGCAGAGGACGATTAATTCACCTACTAATGAGGAAGTCTAGACGAAACACTACAAGCACTAGGAGCAGTATGTTCACAACGAAGCGCGTCAGCACGAGAGAAGGCAGAATTTAGTTATGTTACCTTGGAGGGCCGCAAAAGTTAAGCACCTTAGGACAATGATCTTCAGTGATCTTTTTTTCAATGTGGGACAGAGCTTCATCAGCGAAAATCGCGTAGTGTAAGGGCAGTTCTCCAATACATCAGATGGTATAGGAAAGGCCTCTCTTGCAGATCACATCTGGCCTGTATCATCACTGGAGCTGATGTTTCTGAAAGTGACCATAAGCCTCAGGTCGACGTTGAATTAAAGTTGGGAAAACAGCTCTTTGCTGGAAAAAAGGGTAGTTTAGTAAAGAAGGTATAGCTGCTAGTTTATCTATTAAAAATGGGTCCGCTAGGACAGCAGTGCTTCAAGAAATGAGGCGCAGAAGAAAAAGTGACCGTTGGTGCACCAACTCCACGAACTCATACCGGCAGAGGAATCGTGTGCAAACTTCCTTCACATTGATCGTATGGATGTGTCAACTGGTAATCGTAGAGGTGTGGACATGCGCTCACTAACCCACTGCTGCTGCATCTCTGGGATCGCTCACAGGAAAGAAGGACGAGGAAAACCTCCGGAATTTTTTTCGGGCCTCAGTGGTCGTACATGCTTTAGGTGTAACCTCCGTCGCGAAGGCAGAAGGAGACCACGTTAGGCGTATCCCAGTGTGTTCAATTTCTAAGAGTTAAGGTAAATAATACTGAAGAGGGATTAGAGTTTCAGCTTCTGTGACAAAAGTTATCAACAAATATTTTTGACACAGTATTTATGCCGCACCCTGTACATGAATTTTATTAATAGAAAAAAGTTAGGGATAGTTCTGGGATTCGCATAGAGGATCAGATCATGCATAGTTAATATGATGGTTCCACTTAGCCTAGTTGTGAAGCTGGCCGCCAGCAAACAGACCGAGAGCGGGAAGAAGCTTGTTGGACGATGAACGAGAATGCGGTCACCAATCATATTAGCGTTGACGGACTCGATGAAGCCAGCTGAGCTCAAACGCATGTTATCGCGATAAAGTGGGTGGGCGTAACAGAGATAAACGAAGATGGTCTGTTGAGGCGAGTTTGGCGATGAAAGCGAGGTTGGAGGAAATGTGAAGCATCTTTTTGCAAGCATACCACTGGTATTGTTCGAGCTGGAAATCCAGAGAAATGTTGGCAAGAAATGTCCGGTGGGGAAGTTGCCGGGAATTTCCAAAGCAGAAGAAAAGCCTGCGAATCTGTTCTAATTCGTTCTTTCCGACTTCACAAAACAAGGAGACTCTGAAACGTTGGATCGCATGCCGATCGCAACGGTTTTTCTTGTTGTTGTTTCATGTTTTGAAGGATTTTTTGGATGGCGGAAGTGTGGAAAGGGGAGAAGATACTATTATTTGGTTTGGTCTATCTGTCTGTGTTGTAAACTACTTAGAAAATTCATTGGCTACTCTGAGATATAGTTTTGTCTTATTGGTTTCTCGCTTCATTTCGGACGTAGGTTTTGAAACGTACATTATGCTGTATAGGAATGAATAAATATTAGAAGCTGAGCAGAAATATGCTGATAACAAAGCCGAAAACCAAATACTACATGGTACATGATGAAGAAGCAAATAATTAGCAAAGCTGAGACTCATGTCACTGATTATCCCAGAAATCCCTTATCCCCATCTGGGTAGTAATTTAGTCAAAGAAATCATGAACACCCAGTTAGAATTGCTGGGATAAGATTAATTGCCTCCAGAGGGTTTAGTGGTGTTGAGCGATTAAGAGCGGTGATGTTACAAAGAAGGGGAAGCGAAGAATTGGTTTGTCCGCATTTAGATTTTGCATGTTATAAGAAAGGATGCACCAGAACGGGATGTAATATCCTGTTGTTGTGTGAAAACTCGAAACCAACAGCTTTTCGGTTTGGGCAGATTTCCTGGAATCGATGCTGGAATAGTGGCAATTGGTCCGAAGTGCTTTTCAGGCTTACCACTAGATTACGCTACATATATGTATATGCGAGAAAATGCAACACTGCTTATACGTATTCAATATGGGAATAGTGTAGTCTTCGGAAATTTTCTCCAAGCTTTCGAATACTCGATTCTTCGAATTTCTGGAAACTATCGAGTTCTCGAATGTTTGGATCAAGCCATACAGAATTATTCGAGAAGTGTGGGAAGAGAAGTGTATTCGAGTTCGAGTATAGCACTCTCAGTTTAGACTCTTCAGACTTGAAAACATTTTTTTGGACCTTCCACGCTGGGGAAGCGGAAAGACGTAGATTTCCCTATCTGTATATTGAACTTAACTGATTACTGAGTTATGAAATAGTTTGCAAGCTCCACCCCTCCCTTTCCAAAAAAACCTGGAAATACGACCTTGCATTGACGTCTTGACATGATTTTAGAAGGGATATTGGTAAAATCTTAAGGTTCCTTCGTTTTCTTATGTCGCGAACGACAAATTGGAACGTTCTGGAAATGTTTCACAGTGATCCTGATGCAGCATTTTTCCTTTCTAGGATTTTGATATCAAAACTTCTCGGAATTTCCACTGCGAGACTCAATTCTGTGAGAAAAATCTTGAAGTGCATATACAGAAATACTTAGTAAAATTCACAGACTCGACAAAACTTTGAAACCCCAGCAACTTTATCGTAGTGAAAGTCCAATTGAAGGAGATGTAGCGCATTCGCGATAGAACTGCCTCGCATGCGGTCACTAGACCAATCCTCGCTCAAAAGCCTCCCAAATCTCCCATCTCCTTAGAGTCGGTAGATCAGTAACGGATTCATCTGAGCGAGTAAAGTACTGAATTGGTACAGGGATGACCGGAAATTCTGCGCAAAACTAGAAGTTCCGATGTTGGGGGATGGAGGAAAGTGCAAAATAGTGGGAATTTAGGGAAAAGATATATTTATTTATTTATTCATGCACAACAAGGTGCGCTAGCCAGAAGAAAGGCGTACTGCTGAGAGTAAAACAGAGACAAACAACTAAAACAGAACAAAACAAAAAAAATGACAACAGCAGTGATATGGGAAGGGGCTGTAAAAACTACACGGACTTTTTGGGAACAGATCACCAATGTCTTTTGTAACCAGACTCTCTAGTGGGTAACATACTAGCTAGGTTAAGAGATATGGCTATGCAACTGTACATATCACCTTGTATGACTTGAAATCACTTAGCTACTACCCCTTAGGAGTCGGCAAATTAGGAACTTGCATAATATGAGAATGGAAGAACTTCCGCTAAATCAATCGTATACAATATAAGTCCTAATTTTTGTCCCAAAAGCGTTTCCGACGGAAAACCGTCAGAGTCTTTGCGAGTGGACAAAATCGAATGTTGAAACTACCAATCGAAAGGTCTCGAGCTTATGATTTAGAACATCTGTCCGAAAATTGTGTTCGACCTCAAATTGACGACGGAAAAAACGCTTCAATTTTAAAGAATTGGTACATTTTCATGCCACAAGAAAAGTGTCCGGAAACATTTTTTTTTGCAAGCCTGAGCAGGGCGACCGCTAGAGTAATCTGCGCTGTAAAATTATTTAAATTACAGGCTAATTTTGGGAAAATAATTTTTTTTGCATGGCAGTCCATATTCAGAGGCTCGTAACTTGTGAGCTACTTTAGCCAATGGCCAATGGCATGCGGAGTATGTACCCTGTATTTGACCAAGATTCTCTTTTCGATTTCTGATGGATTTGCCATAGACTACATTCGTTCCCATGATAAAAGTGCGCAAACTTTGTATTTTCTTTAAAATTGACTATTTTGAAATTCATTCTACCAACGCCGATCATACCCATATGGGGTTGGAAAATGATGGTAGTGGATAGTCCAAATATGAAGTTTAATTGCAAGAATTGCATGCCTGCAGAAAATCTGAGCTCACCTACAACCGATATGCCCGCAGGGTAAGTAATTAGCAGAGCCATTTTTCTTGGTTAATTTGATGTGAAACGAAATTTATGTACAGATATTTGGAATCAGGAGACTGATTCCAAATATCTGTACAAAAATTCGCTAGGTAATTTCAACATTTGATTTCGTCCACTCCCAAAGACTGACGGTTTTCGGAAACGGATTGTAGGACAAAAATTAGGGCTGGTATTGTATCATCATACATCATCAAGTGTCTATGCGATTATTTGATGATTTCAAATATCTGACGCTGTCTAGAAATCGATTGTTTACCACTAACCATTTTAACTTTCAAATATGAAATTGTCTAGAAATGTGCAACGAAAAATTGTCCAGCGCTTAACGTAGCCGGATTCATCATTTCATATTGGAAGAACTGTTCGAAAATCTGCGAAAGAGTTGTTCACAAATGAGACTCTGAAGCTCTCATCGTGCCATCCACTATATCCTCTGTGCTACCGTTGCTGCATCTTCGCTAGTCTACATCCATGCTCAACAAGGGCGTCTGCTCCTCACATTCCAAGGTGATTTCACCTTGACAACGTCTTCGTCCTCTGTCCATCTTCTTATACTGCAAATGTAGTGGAGTGCAGGCGAGTGAATTAGCAGCTGCCTCTAAAGAGCGCTACCGTCATCCTCACGTTCTGTATAGCTGTGAAAGTTTGTAAGCGAGGCTGGAAACCTGATTTTTTACTGGAAAGTGATAATATCTGATGACAGGACAAAGTCCGAACATCTATGTATGCTCATTCGTTTGAAGAAAACTTATGCGGATCTACAAGATGTACTAATGAATGTCCCGCTTGATCCATGATATTCGGTAGATTCTGCGTTGCCGAAGTTCACAGGTTTCGATCGCTCAAGAATCGAGTGACCGTAAAAGACTTCCGCATTCTCGGAGAAATCGAAACTGCATTGACAGCATATTTTGCTTCAAAACACTGCAGCTTCTGCTGATAATGAATTTCTGATCATGCTAGAGGGCCGCATCAATAATAAAAGAAAAATGAAAGTAGACTTGTTTCCGTTTCGTTCCTCCCACCGTATGGAAACAATACTAGGAATATGGCCTTCCCTGGAACTCATCGGTATCGTGGAAAGGCCATATACAACTTTAAAACGTGAAAAAAAAATAACTAACCTCTTTTCGATACTTTCTTCTATCCTCCACTGGCTGCTGTTTGCCGGTGGCTGGTCGCCAAATAAAGGTAGATGGAAGTAGTGAATAAGAAAAGTGATTAGCAAAAAAATCGGCGGAGTACAGAAGAATACCCATCAGTTGTAGTGGCTATGTAAGGCTTAACCTTTTGCTTATGCTTCCGCACACGAAAATTTGATTTGAAATTCCTGCCTCATTGAAAGGCCGTGAGGCAGGGAGGTTGTCATATGACGGTACCTCAACCCAGGTGCTCTCAGCAGCTAATGCCGCTATGAGTTTGGATGCAAGAGCGCCTACCTAAGAAGGCTTAACCACTTTTGACCGTGATCAGAGAACTCAGATATTGAAGCGAAAAGATATACCCGATCCTATAGCATTCCTCTGCCATCCCACATTACCGCTGATCCGTTTCTTGATTAAATCGTCGTCAAATACATAGAAACGTCAAGGAATTTCAGGAAATTTAGCAGAACATCTGAAGTCTTGTCAGGAGTCCAAAACTGGTCAATTTGGGCATGCTCAACCTCAATATGTTTTCATATAAGGAATATAAAGAAAACTTCTTGTCCGGAATATAGGCCGCACCCTGTATTCATGTGTTCTTGATAGTGTTTCACCGTCCAGGCAAAGAACATCCCCCCATAATTACGGACATTTTGCCCATACCTCACCACTCTTCAGGCAGGTAAATAGTGTAATTGTGTGGTAAAGTGTTCAACATCATTCATTTACCAGTCTATCACATGTGCGCTCACTCGATTCTCCTGATTCTTCACTAAAAAGCTGGAGACTTATTCGATAGTACGTTGTGTCTGAGGGTATACATGAAAAATTTCAAAAGACGCATTAAAATAGTCTACGGAGCTAAACAACGGTTTCGGTTCGGCGGTTCATTAAAATAGTCTACGGTGCTAAACAACGGCGCTTTCTATCAGTAAAGTTTCTATAGAAGCCTAACGGCTGCGTCCCATCTCAGAGTCATCATGAGGTTTTTATGCAAGAAGGATCTCTAGTAGACGCTCAACGTAATATAAATGATTACCTACAAAAGGGCCGAAAACCAAGTTTTTCAACTCTGTTTTTAGAGAATTCGGGATGCCTGTACGGCCAAATGCCACAAGGGAACGGTATGAGCCAGAAATTGATATAAGCTGCTGCACAGAGCTGTGGCAGCTGCCTCAGTGGGAATCGCAAAAAGGGCCAAAGATATGAGTGCTTTAGCGTGGAAGAGACCTCAAAGATAGTATTCCCATTGGCTTTGTGGCTTCCTTAATACACCTCCGTTTTCGTCACCTCACGTAAATTCTATTTCTGTGAAGACCTCGAAAGTGATTTCTCAGTTAGGGCTCTGCCTTCATGTGCTTTCAGGCCAAAACAGGCGATTCTATATTCTGAAGAGACTATGAAGAATTAACATTAAGCTTTGGCGTCTCGTTGATGAGTTGAGTTTCAAGATAGTCTCAAAAACGATTCTAAGATGTGACGATGCCTTTAGAGGGGCTTCATTTCTCGTGTTGCTCCATAGGTACAGCTATTCCCCGAGGTTCAGAGTAATAACTCTGTGATGCTTCATGTAAACCATGAATCCTTCCGAAAATAGCACGCTTGTATGAGAGATATGTTCCATACGTTTGCCTTATGAGATCAAAATAGCAGTGGTTCCTGTAGGAGTGGAACGTTGCTGGGGACTGGTCTGGGTGGCACACATAACGTTTTGATTTTACATTTGCGTTGCCTTAGTGGCGAGAACAATGTGCCTGGAGCAATCTCTCCTTCTCCTGTTGACCAAATCACCTCTGATGATTTCTTCGGTGGGCCGTTGTTTATGATGAACTTATCTCTCTGCTGCTGAAACCTCGCCTTCGGCTGGCATGTCACGAAGATCATAAAGTTGTCCTCATGTTCTTTTTTCATCGTTAGCTCTCATTTCGGTCTTTTGTTGTGAAGTATGGGCTCGCTTTATCTCACTGGATTTGTTCTGTTGCTGTGACCGTGCATCAGGCCCTATCAATTAATATTTCCTTTGTGGGGTTTCTTTGCATCGAATTTGGGTCTACAAGATGACTCTCAAATCTTCGGCCGTCTTCCTAGTGCTGAAACAACTCTACATAAGGAGGAACTATAACCAAACTAGGGTAGCGGTTTAGTAAAGGAACGAGTAACGAGGAGTCTCCACTGAGATCCCAGAAGTCCCGATCTCCTCGGTGTAAGGGAAGCGAAAACGCCCCAGAGCAGTGTTGCACTTGGACATCGGCACGGCTCGTCATCATTCTTCTCCCAGGTTTTCCTTAAGGGGTTTTTCAAAGCTCGAACCTAGAAGTAAATCTCAGTGGCACAAGCGCTTTCAGAGTCCCCACAACGCACCTTGGGGAGTTGAATTTGGGCCAGGGGGACGCCATCGATTTGAACCATCTAGTGTGCGCACGGGTCATTCTTTGAAAATAATTTTGATACGTTCACTTGATATCTGTCTCACATAAACACGTATCCTTTGGTATCGGCATGAATATGAGCCCGTGAGAGTGATCAATCCTTTGCAATCTTCAGAACTTGGATTTTTGCGCTGGTCCTCACTCTGGGTCCAATAAGAACCGGGGACTATTAACCTGTTGAAGTTCAATCAAACAATATAATTTTGACTGTCCCTATGAGATCTTTCAAAGTTTATAGCCGGTTCGTTTGCTAACCATAACCGACATTCATATTAATTTACATCTCTTATGTTCAGGTTGAGGTTGACGGACATACTAAGTTGGTATCAGGAGCCCCGATATACTCCTCTGATGCACTTGCGGTGTTGGCAGCCACCGCTCTTCCTCGCCCCGAGATCCACAAAATGCCCTCCCCCCTCCCTCACTCCTGCCCTCACACTATCTACACTGATTAATTATCTCACCAAGTTTCCACATGTAGTGTACTATTCTTCTCCGAACAGTTTTATATTCTTACTGTACTAAATATCGGCGTCGTTTCTCATTTAGTTTTTCTTATATTGTCAGCACTTGTAACCGATAATACATAATTGAAATGAAACCTCATGCTCTCCTCAGGCACTCTGACGTTCTTCTTGCTCTTTGGAAAATACCCTAGTCAGGCTGCTGGAACTGGCACGCAACAGCGCGGAAAAACAACCGAGCAGCTCAGATAATCGTTTGTATCCCTTTAAAAAATAAAAACTGGAGGTAGATGCTGTTGTGCAAAAGCGCTATGGGCATAAATCGTAGTGAAAATTGACCAAAGACTTTTGGGTCACCCCGTATATTGATGTGTGAAACGCTTACAGATAATATTTATGCGGGACATTCACGTACAAGCAATATATAATAGATATAATATAATATATAATATAATGCGTGCTTGTATAATACAGCTGTGTATTTTCATTCAAATAAGCTCGGAAAATCGAGAAAAAAAGATCTTTGGAAACTTATGCAGGGAAACAGAAAATTTTCCTCGAAGTGAGACCGAATAGGAGAATTTTTCAGAAACGATGAGCGAGCAGGCGTTAGAATAAATACTACAAGGATTTCTAGTGAACCGCCCGTTTTACAAGCTTGGTATCAATTGAAAACTGCCGCTTAGAAAATCTCATCCATGCTTGTAATTTGTCGCTGTTGTTCCGTCCAATTCCTTTCTTGCATTTCTTCATCAGTGAGCGGGTGATAATCAATGCTTTCCAGGGAGTACTGCGAAGCAGTGGCGTAGAGCATGGCAATCTAAACAAGAAAGCATTTTTTGGACTATTCTCTCGACTGAAAAATTCAAAATTAATTCAAAAATAACATAACAATAACAATAACGAATATATCAACACAACATATAAAACTTATAGAATCTACTTGGAAGAAATATATGCATGGAAATGTTATTGATTCTTTCACGATTATTTGTGACTTTTGAAAGGAACGCATACTGAATGCGTCCGTAAATCAGAGGCACGTAGTTATTCAGATGTACAATTTTTTGTGACTATAAATAAATATTCCCTGTTTGAGTGGATTGGTGCGAAGCTGTGGGTAGTTTTTTGCTTTTGCGTCACACTTCATGTGGTCAACCCTGTATTTCATGGAAGAGGCAATAAGTATTGAGCGGGTGGTAGCTAGCCACCAAAATCTCTGAAGAAAAGATGATGTTTGCTGAGGAAAAGACGTTTTGACTTGAAGAAAGGTGCTGTAATGTTTGTAAACCATTCGAAGGTAGTAAAGATGGTAGCATCTGTTTAAAAATGAAATATTTTTCAATTTGATTCAATTTTAGTCCTTACCCTTCCATCTCTGGTTCGCACTTTGCACATCATATCTCCCATAAATCGACCTTTGTTGACCATTTCGGATTGAGCCACCACCGATTCGAAGGAGTAGTTGAAGCGGGTTTGGGCGAACCTCTGAAATAATGAATAGCAGTTGCAGTCGTTTGCTTTTAAATAATCTTACTGGGAGATGTTTCCTTCTATATAAATTCTAAAGTTATATGGAAATTTTATAATATTATCGTCTGTTCAGTTTTCGTTTCGTGCATGAACCTTATATAAAAACTAAATATAGAAGTAGTTTTCCTCCTGCACTCATCGTTAAGATGAAGGAAACCTACTAAATTTTGTTTCTAAACCTATGCCTAATATGTGCACATATTTCTCAACGATACCTACAGATGCCTAGATGTTTAGGTTTGAAACTTACGATTAGTCTTTGATTAATATAACATCCCACCACATGTACGAATAATATATTAAAAATGAGAAGTACCAAGTGGAACATAATCAACCAGAAGATGTTGATCATATGGAACTGGGTTTATTGAATCAAAATTGTTTATTTGCGATTGACTATGATCAAATGGATGTACATATTGAAGGGATGGAATAAGTGGACGTATTTATCGATCACTGACATCTATTATTTTATGATGGTATGTTGAGTAATAAATCAGCACCTTTTTACCAATCTTTAGCCCAGTCATAAGGTAATCAGAATATTTCTTTTATAAACGCTCGAGTTCTAGAAGTATGTATGTCGAATTTTTGTAAAATATAAGTATTTTTGAACTAACAACGGACGTATGAACTTTCAATTACAAATTGGCTGTAGCCCATGATTAACGGAATGTTTTTTGTTCGTGTCATTCTGTTTATAACTTTTTTTCTAGTAGAGCAGGTGCAGGCGATTCGCAAATATAAGTCGGTTTGTGTACAAATACCTGTAATTCGTTGGCCGCCTTTTGCATATTGCATCCTTTCCCCATTTCAGCATTCATGGTGTCATACATGAGCGATTCTAGTTCTTTGTTGCAGCAAGGGAAGCCTAAAAACCAAGGGCTCCTGTCTGTGAGGTACATCTGTTGATAAAAACCTACCATCACTGGTTTTCCAGCACCTAGAAGGTGGCGCTTCAATGTATGCAGTCGTAGTGAACATTGGCGGTTCAGGATAACTCGGTGGAAGTGCGTACTGAGGAGGTTGGGGATAACTGGGTTGCTGCACGAACGACTGCTGAGGACCCATGAACGTTGTTGGTTGGGAATTCACCAGGTTAAAGTTGTTTGGATTCCCAAACGACTGCTGAGGACTGACAAATGATGTTTGCTGTGTATTCACAGGGCCATGATTTACAAATGATGGTTGCTGGGGTTTCACAGGTTCGGGATTCACAAATGATGTTTGCTGGGTATTCACTGGTTCGGGATTCACGAATGATGACGCTTGGGATTTCACTAGGCTATCTTGAAGAATCGGAAGGAAGTTTGAAGGATTAGACTGAGTGTTCTGGAAGGACTGAGAAGGAATGTTGACTGATCGCATGGATATCAGGGACTGTGATGATAGTTGCTGCGGTTGTGTAAAGATGATCGTAGGAGGCGCTGCGTACGAAGGTAATGACGGAGCCGATGGAGGAAAGTACGACGGCGATGGTGGTGGCGGGGGAGGTGGAGGTGGTGCCGGAAGCTGATATGTCTATGAAAAATTAGTGATGAGGAAATCAAACAGCCGCGGAAAAATTAGCCAGCACTCACTGGGGCTGATGGTTGGCACGCTGAGCTGCCTACTGACGTATATGAGCATGGCTGAAAAATAAGCAATTTTCGTGGAGAAAAAATATGAAATCACGGAAAGAATAGGCAATTTGTTAATTCCTCCCATTACTGATGACACACTACGGTCCCTATCGAGAATCGACGGGAAAGTTGGCCTACAAAGCATATAACTGACAGCCTACTGTTCTACTGACAAATCCATATTTATACTAGATGCGTGCGTTTGACGCGCGTGCGTCTATATGAAGAAGGACAGCTCTAGTCGCAGCCCCCACTCAGCTCAGACGCAGGCGAGAAGCGCTCGTTTACGACCCCGCTGTCTCTTCATTGAGGTGGTACAGGACGCCTTGATTTTATGAGAAATCCTTCTCAAATGCGTGAGTTTGAGGAGCGACTAACGGATGCATCTAGTATGAACCCCCTTGTAATTGATTTTATCATTGAAGCATAGTGCCGAATTGAACGTTCATGCTGGTTTGATCACCCACGTTTTACGTGGGAGGATCATTAAAAAAAGTGTTGCCATTTTTTATTAGTCATCCAGAGAAGCTTTTTGACTGGCAGGGATTTCTAGAGGTACTTTCGTGGTGATCGACGAGAGAGCAGAAGGATTTCAGTTTCTTAAACCCCGAGAAAAAGTTTTTGAGATCGATCAATTCCATTTTCATCACTTTTCGCGGATTCTGTGTGTCATGGTGCGTCATATCACATGCTCTGCCTTCGTGGTCAATCGAAACCTCCAGTAAACCATATAAATCCTCTTTACCTAGATTTTCCAAGATCTGCCCCCACGCCTAGAACAGTTCCCATCCGTAGTCCTGATTGAATCGTATTCCTTGGTTATTTTCGTTCAATTCGATGCATTGGTCAGATCCAATTATACGCATCTGACGTATGCGTTGGGTTAGCGGTGTTCTATACGATGTCGATGATCACTAGCCAGTTTTGCGTAAGGACAATACGCTTGATCACAAGTGACAACTATCACTAATAACTAATAGCTGATTTTCGCAGAGATAACTCACACAAATTAGATGTCTCTTTTATGGTCTCTTATAAAATTAATAGCTCTCCTCACTTCAAAACGGGGTACGTCTTGATTACAGCTGTACTTTCTAGATGTTGTGATTGATAAAATTAAGCTCGTGTTTAATTTCTAATGATACGGGCGTAGCAGTTAAGAACAGCCGGAGGTGGAGGGGAGGGAAGAAGGGGTTTATTTAAAAATAAAACATCGAAAAATGAACTTTCTTATATCAAATTACTGAAAACCAATGCCGAGAAGTGATGGAAATAAGAATTCGAAAATGCCTGACAACTGTTACAACTTTTTATCTGCATTATGAAAAAAAAATGGTGTAAACGAGCCCGGGTCCCTAACTGGATAGTTAAACAAAGGCTAATAAGGGAATACTCTGGATTTTTGCGTAAAGATGCTTTATATGCTACGAGACTGAGAATTTAGCTTCGTGGAACGATGAATGTATCTCTGCTGGTTACTAACATTTCCACAAAATTACGCGTACTTACATAATTCACAGAGCTTCATTCATAAGGATAAGGGTGTTTCACAAGGGGTGTTCCACTTTCACTTGAATTTGGTACCAGAGCAAGACTGAGAGTTGAAAATAACCACGCTAAAGGTCAAGTAATCGGTGAGTTAGAGAAAAGTTGCGGGTGTAAAATTATAGAATGATGGAAAAATTCCATACAGAAAGGAAGGATTAAAACGGAGAGAAGAGCTGACAGGTGGAGGAGTCCCTTTTTCGTAGGCAAGAATAAACATGCATATCCAAAGTACGAAGTTGAGAGTCATACATCACAGTTTTTTCCAGAATCAATTCCTTCAAGTGCTGGATTTTCAAGACTCTCGCGAAAAAACCTGTTCCCACCCCCCCCCCCTCCCCCATGGCTAAGTCTGAAACGTTCAACGCATCTTGGATTTCGTAGACGATATGTATGTCCGTTGTAGAAAAATCACTGGCTTCGAATGTTTCGCATAAAAATAAAGATTAATAAACTATAGAGGACTGCCTGCATGAGCTCACTCCTTCATCGAATACAGCGAAAAAGCATCCCGGGACTTCGAAGCATAGTATGGGGGTCAAAACAAACCTGTTGAATGTTAAAAGTAGCATATGCAGTCGAAAAAACGAGTAACAGCAGCAAAGGTGACCGCATTCTGAACTGACGTCGTCACAACCAGAAAGCGAGGTACACGACACTGAAATGGATAGAATAGTCGGCAAATCGTGAGAGAGCGGTGCGATGGATCAGGAGACCAAAAACTGAACTCATCGCACAAACCATGGCTAATTTCAAGCATTGGAAGCCGTCAACACAGCGAAACATTTTTCTCTAGAAGTGGAACGCTAACGCGTGCAAGGCGTTAGCTTGAATTATGACCGTGAATTCGTTACAGATGGAGCTGGTTATGAGAGAGATGAATTTCCTTTCTGCTTAGGAGGTCTTCAGGTGTTATCAGACCGAGTTGCTGTGACGTTATCTTAGTTGCAATTGAGTAAAAGTAATAAAGTATGGAGAGATCAGGTGATCAGAGTGACAGACTCCATCTGGGATCGACAAGATGAAAAGTTCAGACCGGTTAGCAAATGGTCTTACCGTAATCTCCAAATATTATGGTTCCATACCACCCTCTGCAAAATGAAAATAAGTCGGCACTGATAGGTGGTCCGACGCTCGGTAGGCCTAGATAATTTAACCGATTGCCTTCATTGTATCGTTAAATGTAAACCAAATTTTATCTTACGCCCAGAAATTACGGTGCGATCATTTGCTAACCGATCTGAACATTTCATTTTGTTTTTATACGTCATGCACACAAATTCATTATGGATCCCGCAATGGATAACGTTGAAACAACCAAAAACATTCAGTGAAAAAGGAAAAGTGTGGAATTATTTTTGATTGCTTATTTTTCAATAGCTATTGATTTGAAGTAGTAAGGATCTGGGGGAAGGAAAATGGTGAAGAATAGGAGATGGGGAAAGTTTTCCGAAGAAGAAAACGAAAGAATATAAGAATGATATGTTATCCTATATGTGGAAGTCATGTGATTTCTTCTTTCTCACACTTTTAAGAGGAACTGTGTTTTCGCAACTAATCACCTTCTTCTTTCTTTCCATAATAAGCTTCATAAAGCAAGATGTCTAAAAGGGATGTGATCGTCCTTCTTGGAGGACCTCTCAATTTGTCAAGATTGAAGAGAGATTAAAGAGGTAAGAGCTGAGGCATCGTGCCATCTCTCACATCCGAAAAATTGGGGTGTTAGGGTTACCCTGGAACAATGTACATTTTTATCGGAAGAAATAAAATTGAACCTTCCAAAGGCATTCAACCCCATCATCACGTTGGTCAACGTTCAACATTCACTGCATCAAATAAATACAATGATATGCATTGAGTAAATTCTCTAGTATTCTGCAATCTATTCAATCATTTGAATTTCCTGGTGATGGTTCAAGAAAAGATAAAATATGTTGTGTCCATCAGAGATCACCACCATTCTGATCCACAACGAGATACACCTTTCTGATACGTTATTAGATAAATAAATGAATAAACAAATAAATAAATGGGTAAATGGTCTACGTTTTTAGGTTTTTTGAAAGTAAAATAATTGGAATAATACAAGAATCAGAAAAGGCAATCTCGTGGAGCAAAGGTTAAAGCTCATAACTTCTCAGCCATGCCGAGCAGGAGTTTTTGTGCTAGTTGCCCTTGAATGTCTCAAGAGTGTGGGATGAATGCTTCGCCGGTGAAAAGAAGACGAAATATGAAGACAGGTCGTTGATAGACACCTTAGGCTTCATTGCGCTAATATCTGCAGCACGGCCGCCTGTGAGAGAATTCAAGGTCGTGTTGAAGAGATCAGCGTCAGTCCGGAGATCCAGTTCATACTGAGGCCTTATCAATAGGCATGACATAGGTGGGCCCCAATGGAATGGTTGCAATGGGTAACTCTACTCGATCCGTAATTACCCTCGTTGCCCCAGTCCTCTTATGTACCTCGCACAAGCAAAGAAAAATCTCAGGTCTGTTTGTTATCCCAAATAGGGCGCTGAAACTTGTAGCAACTAGCGTTTAGCTGTACTTTTTGTATTAATATCCTAAATACATAATTGACACAACAGACACGCTTCAGAATCAGACCAGTTTTCTGCTGCAAATCCCATGGAGTTTCTATTTTTGCGATCTTTTTTCACAGGCATGTGCGGGCAGAAGCGGGTTTGGCCACACTTGTGCTAGAACAAGAAAGAACAATGCGGGAAAATCTTCACCACTAGACTCCTTTTTGCCGAGTATCTCATTTTATTCGAGGTTCTTTTTGAATTTCACTTCACATAACTCAATCAGAACCATCACATAGCAAATTTCGACGTTCTCAGCATGATGATGGATAATTTCTCTTGAAGGATGTTTGCTAGTAAATTATTCGACGCTATCAGTTTCGGGAACTAGACAGCATAAGTGTCCCTATGAATATACATACATGTAGTTTGTTGTTTATTGCATACCAATCTGGCCGTCCAGTTAAGCGCATACTGAGACCTCATTAATTTACCTTGTATTCTCATGTATCTTCTTCTCTGAACATGGGCATGACTTGTTGAAGATTTCTATCGCTGATGTGCCAACCAGGTTGATAGGTGGTGATGTTTATCGTTGGCCTGACGTCTCGACAGGATCGTCTTCTTCAGAGTGACTCGCGATTCGTTATTTGTGATCGAGACTGTCAAACGTCTCCACAATCCTGCCAGTTTTTGACGTTACCCCAAGCTTGCTACTCAAAAAGATCCCAAGGCGAAGGATAAACCAACCGTTATTGCGGAAATTCCGCAGCTGACCGCCGTTGCGGACAAGTGAGCAGTACTTGGGTGTCCGCATCTTATACTATGTACAGTCTACAGCTCGCCTAACGATATGTAAGGCAAGAAATCACTGGGTAAGGATAAGCACTCATTCCTATTGCTCATGCTTGGGTTTTTAGTCGCAGTCCAGAAGGCTTCGAGCAGTTTTCTAGCGAAAACCTTTGTTTTGTATGTCAAAATGTTGCATTTGACACAGAAATTTCTCCCGTCGTGCGCTTCGGCTTTGTGCGGTCATGTTAAGCTTCTACGTCTCTTGCTAGCCAAATGCTCCTTGACACGTATATGTATTGAGCGCCCTGCCGGTCTCGCCATTGTATAACGCGTTACACTCCAGACATTGGATTTGTTAAACCACTCCCACTTTTGTGCAGTCTCCTACCTTTCCGTACGGGCATATCACACAGTGTTCTGTTTTGCATTCTCTATCAAAGAGTCAATTGCGATCCAACTGTTTTCTGATGTTATCATTAGGAATGCTCACTAACAGTATATCATTTTGCAGTTGAGCTCGGTGCGGACACTGTTGGATATCAAAGAGTAACCTCGTTCCTCAGGGCAAATTTATCTTTCGTTGAATGTGACAACTAAGTGTAGATATTTAAATGTAGATATATGTAACTGTTTCAACATAGAATGACTACAGGAAATGTTTTTTTTTTGTGTTCGTGCACATCGTCTTCGGTGTTTTTGGGCGTGAGCACACCTATCGAACAAAGATGGACCTATCTCATAGCATTCTTCCAATACTGGGCTCTGGCAACCCCTCCTCTATCGGTGCATTCACCGCATGACCCCTTCTTACTTTCTGGGTGCCTGTGTACCAACACAGCACTGGACCTATCTCCGGATGTTTCCCGACTTTTGAACGTCTGCGCACCCCTCCTCTATCGATGGACCCATCTAATGCCGTTTCCATACTTTTGCAACAAGCTGAGGACAGAAGGATTGAAGATGAAAACGTGAAAAAAATGTCAGTAAAATGTGACTGAGAACTAATCTTGAATAGGGATAGTAATGGATCCCTTAATTACCACATTTTTAACTGTCAGTATGTATAATAGTAAGTCTCATTAATAAGTTGAAGTTACGAAATCCTCAATTTTCATTCTTCATTACATTATACCTTTCCATCGCAGGGACTGTATAGAAAGAATGGCAGTAGAATGAACTGCAATTGCCTAATATCTCCATTCGTCAGCCTGCAGTTTTACACATGCATAGCTCCTTCGAATTTCTCCGTATTTTGAAGCATCTAACGAAATCCCTATGTGTTTGCCACAAATCCGTGCCTTGATCAAGTCGATGCAACGCGGTGATATCAAGCTTTCATCACAAGAGGGTTGAATTCAACCAGCCATTCTTATGTGTAACTGAGAGAATAGTAAACGTGACAAGGTGCAGGCGATTTGTGGAAGAAATGAGCGTACCACTCTTCGCAGCCAATGGTATTGGGTCGGAGTTTTCCTTCTAGATGATTAGTACCACATTAAAGAGGATGGAGTGATGCTTAAACGCTCAACATAACAGCATAGCGAATAGTCTTATCTATTAGGTTGTAGGGAAAGTTCCCGCGGTTTTCGAAAGTGTGCTTTTTTAACCACACGCTTTCTTAAAACAACCTGTCTTCTGTATATATAAGGGGGCCAGGTATGTAGTACAAGTTTATTACCATTATTACCTGCGAACTCCTGCACAATCCCTTCCAGGAATATGGAACTTTCAAAGCAGAACTTTCGCCATCTTTCAGTATGAGGTTTCAAATCTGGGGAATCAGCGGCCGCATCCAGTTGTCGCATTAACGCTGTGTTTGGGAACGGTACAGCATCCGAACACATTGCACAAGATTGGCCCAGACGCCTGCGTGTTGGAGACTTCAACCTCCAACCTCAATGTTTTGGCACGGTTGAGACGCTCATCCTTAGTCGACAATGGACGATTACAGCAGCTGGTAGATTCAGATCCACGGCAAACTATGTGTGAAAGGAGACAAGTCTTGGATGTTCGCTTTAGCACCATCGCCGATCACCTGCGTCAGTTGGGCAATGTAAAAAAATAATCACAGTGAGCGATCATGATCTGACCGGGTGCGATCTCCATCACTGTGCAGAGGCGGCTACTGAATCGCCCTCGTACAAAAGCATTGGAAACTAGCTGAAGTTCATCTTCACTTCTTCACAGGAGATGAGAATGTGTCTGTACGTCAACACCAAGTACTATCGACACTGAGTTGACAAAGGTGAGCATCCTGAGCCGCAGCCGAAGACAGGTGATCACACTCTCAAGGTTGTGGTCACTTCTTGTTGTGACAGTAAAGGCATCGTCCACTATGCGCTACTGCCACGCAACACTGCCCTCACGCTAGACCTGTGCTATCAGCAGCCGGATAGCTGGCCCGCAAAAGTAGCAGAAAAGAGTCCGAATCACGGCAAGATTCGATTTCTGCACGACGATGCTCATCTACATATTGGAAGTGTGACTTGCCAGAAGCTATCCGACTCTGGATGGAAAATGCTGACTTACCCAACGTACAGCCCTTACCTTGCGCCAAAAGCTAACCACCTTCTCCTGTCCTTCTCTAAGGTCATGCAAGGTGGAGCGTTCGATAATGGAGATGACTTCGATCGCTGG
Organism: Ancylostoma caninum; assembly: GCA_037903475.1. Taxonomy (NCBI): domain Eukaryota; kingdom Metazoa; phylum Nematoda; class Chromadorea; order Rhabditida; family Ancylostomatidae; genus Ancylostoma; species Ancylostoma caninum. The sequence goes on along the minus strand of JBAJFG010000255.1, from coordinate 125,452 downwards.
TTGGGCAACTTTCTGAGTCAATGCCAGAACAGTTCTATGCCGAGGGTATCGAAAGGCTTTCCGAAAATGGGCGAGGAGTGGTAGGACGCAATGGTGGCTTATACATTTCCTAATGTGCTTTCGTGTTTTTGAAAAGTCAAGGAAATGTGCTGTTCCAAAAAAACGCGAGAACTTTCCCTACAACTTAATATATTCGTAGTCAATAAATTCACCGCATATGTGATTGCAGCCTCTCCGACATTCGTTATGCCCGAACTGGTAGTCGACATTCACTTATAAATTTCAAAGTGCTTTGAACATACTTTTTAAATTTTTTTGAATACATTCTAGTTTTCGTTACGTGCACTATCCTTATACAAAAACTAAAACATTTTTTGCTCTGATTTTCCTCCTCCACTCATCAGTACGACAAAAGAAACTTATATCTATTAGAGGTATATTGAAGACATAAGATTCCACATTGGGTTGGTTATGCCACAGTTTTGCTGGCTTACTTCTTTAGGTAGTCAAGGGCTAGATTGTCGTTATTATGCATGATAATATTAAAGTCCTTACGCGCAATCGGCGGAAAATTTTCGAACGCGCATAGCATGCGGCGCATGAGCGGCGCGGCGCTCTTGTGGCAGCGGTCCCAAGTCGTCCGTCAGATTCTTGGCTCTGGTGAGTGTTTTTCTCTCATTTTTTCTTTAACTGAAGTTTATCTGTAGGTGTGAGGCCTGTAGCTGACCGATATCGACTGGACGGCCCCGCATGCCTCATATTTTGCACGTTGTATGCATGCCCCAAGTGCTTGCTTTTATTGCTTTTATGAGGCATGCGGGCCGTCCCTTCGACATCGGGCAGCCACAGGCCTCATACCTCCAGATAAACTTCAATCGAAGGAAAAACACTCACCTGGGCCAAAGATCTGACGAACGACGAGGGACCGCTGCCACAAGAGGGCCGCGCCGTGCACGCGCCCCATGCTGGGAGCACTCGAAGATTTTCCCCCGATTGCGCGTAAAGACTTCAGGTTCTACGCCAGCAGAGGGAGCATACTCCATAGCACTGTCGAAGAAGCCGTTGTACGGGCCGGTGAGGTGCAGCACCGAAATGCTGGACAAACAACTGGTGGGATGCAACAACAGTTGCTGAAGCACAACTACAACATGTACAGTAGCGACCTCGAATCAAGAAACTACCACATTATTGGAACGCCTATACGATAGCTTGACTCTTCAGTACTCACAAGAAACAACTGTACTTTTTTCCCGGAGAGATGAGGTTAGCGGCCACAGATAAGGTAGGATTCAAGACAAAGAAAGTTTGATCAGCTCAGTAGAGCCCGATCTGTTTGAAAAGTCGAAGGGATTGCAGGTCGTAAGCATTAAACGTCTCTTTAAGGTTTTTTCTCCAACTGTGATTCAATGAAGGGTGGTCGTGGTGTTTTGAGTTAGTTACATCTCATCGTATGAAGTCGCGTACGCTAGTTTCTCTTTCTTGGTACAATGCATCATGAAGGAAGTTATGAGTGTTCTTCTCTGCAGTACTCAGCACCAGTACATATGTAGACGTGTTGATTGTATCTATAATTTTTTTCGGAGGCTCGCATGTTGAGATGAATGGAGCGCTGATCACAGAACCCATGTCTATTTGTTATATTAAAGGCAGCATTCACGGAACAATTTTTGTTTTGGAGATCTCCTCAAGTTCCGGGGTTTTAAAGGACCTAGAACTGATATCTAATGATGAAATAGCGTGAAACGCGTGGTAAGAAATCCAACGAAAACGAGCTGCTGTATCCCATAAACTTCACTGCTTCTCTCATGACGTTCGTGAGCCCCGTCACGCGAGCGTCAGGCGCGTATTCGTAAGCGAGCCAATTCGCGTGTTTGCGCGGCGGAAATGGGAACACGTCTACGTTGAAATCAGTGTCCACGACAACATCCTCTGATTTTGCGTATTCTACTCCCTGTTTTGGTCTTCTAGCACCGTGACTCACTTCAAAAATGGAAATTCCGTGAGCGCTACCTCAATGCAGGATTTGTAGTGCTACGTAAGATGCAAGGTTCAAGCTAAATTGTACATACGTACTCTGATGCTCATACATAGAGTTTAACTTTCCGCATTTGTCTGTTTGTCATGCTGTTTGGAAAACATTACTCATGTTGTTCAGGAATTTTTTTTCTTATTGTTCTTCTTTATGGAGCATCTGAAACACCACCGCGATGCACAAAACAACATTGTACTAGTTTGTTGCTATCCTGGAGCACGAACAATGACTAACACTTTCCAGTTTTCAACACAGGAGAGAAGGCATAGTGGCATACACATTTTTACAACACTTCGTGGAGTTTAGCATAATAACTGGGAATCTGTTCACTCGCTAAATTAATACAAGTTTCATTCAGTAACCGGAGATCAAAATGCTCATATATCCACTCATCCAACACGTACCAAGAAGAGATCATAAAATGAATACACGCGGAAGGATAACTAAAAACAAAAGGCTTTGACGGAGACAGTATTCGTATCTCAACTGCTCGGAACTATTGCTCAACAAAGAAAAAACTGGGGATGAGGCGTTGAAACAGCAAACCATACGATATGGAACTGTCGGCGACAGTTTTTCGATCCTAACTAAGCATCTACATATACGGGCCAGTATTATACAACCATTTGTAAATATCAAACAGTGACCATTTGTTAGTACAAGCTACTCGTAATCATTCATTCATAACGTTCTCGCGGCACGAGTTTGGCGTATTGATTTCGCTTCTTCTTCCTCTTGTCGCATCTTCTCAATGTATTCGTCAAGTGGTGCAATATTGGTTTTTGGGAACGTCTTGTCCGTTGACGATGCTTTCGTTCGACATTCCTGCTGTCGTGCGGAAGCTTTCTGGAAGATAGTGAGCATAACTCATCCGAAGATTACACACATAGTTCCTGACAGAGATTTAAATTTGAAACTGTGTCGGTTCTTTCCACAGACGTTTTATGCTAAATTCAATCAAGAATTCACCTGTACATAACGGTGGATCTCCTGAATGTCCTTGAGGTAGTCCAAAGCGCACTCATACATGCCTCGTTTGAAGTATTCCTGAAGATGAGTAGTTACTTTTTACGTTTTTGTGTTGAGCTTAAGTTCAGAATTCAGGTCTGTAATGAACTAAATTGCAGGAAATAGCAAAGTTGAAAATAAAGTAATATCAGTTTTAGAGTTTTATGAAAAATGCTTGCTGTTAATTATAAATGACGTTCTGAATTGGAGGGAAAAACATAATGAAGTTGAAGTAATTTCCTCTCAGGATAGTTGTCATTAAAGAGGGATAGAAAACTTACGTTGAACATGTTATCGGCACTAGTCTGTAACACCAGCCAAGACAGGACAATAACGATTACAGATGACTGCATTTCTTTATGGTATCTGAAACAATAAACAGTTGCTTAGCAATTCAATAACTCTACTTCGTGGTTAACGAGGTGAGTGTCAGTGAATTCGAAACCACGTACGATTCAAAACATCAGACAAGATGAGGCAGAGGGATGGACAAATGCAGTAACATGAGTTGCATGGATTCAACAGCTTAACAATACTTTGGAGAAGCAACAAAGAGAACAGGTCAAGAGGAGGAACGCAGGCGCAAATATCTGGTTGAAAATTTCATAGCAAAGAAAACTCGATATGTTATTGTCGGAAAACTGCATTTCCATCATGAATAGTGCCTTTATGATTTGCTATCCGAAAAGAAAATTTGCCTAAATACGTCTCCATATGTACTTATGTCGAATCCTGTAGAGAAGAACACTCATAACTTCCAAGATTATCACTACTGTTGTTCCTACTACTCTACTCCAGATTTCAATATTTCCTCTGCGGTTCCCCACTTTTGCGGGAAAAATTTGTTGAGAGCTCTCTTCAAATAGCGCTGGAAACTTTCTCTCTAATCTCCATCTAAAAATTAACGATTCATAATTATTAATAGTTCTAAGTTATCGGAGTGTCGGTCAACAACCACCTTCTGACTAACGAATTTCAAGGACCATTATAAATCTCCAGCCTTCGGGTGTTGGTTGTACCTGTTTGTTAGCTGTCGAGGTAATGATACATTGGTAACAGTAAGATCTGAAGAAGACATTATATACAGAAAGCACACAAATAAAGGCATCAGAGACTACACTCGATCAAAACAGCAGATTCATTGAATAATAATTCATATTTCATGCGAAAAACATTAAAGGCAAATTCATCCTTTGTCTTGTCGTCACTATTAACGACGCAGAAATGATGGGTATACCAGTGCGATCACACCCATCACATGTAATAGGCAAGAAAACACACTAAAAACCTATATTACGAGATAGTATATGGATACATGTACGCATATTTGCGTCATAGGCAGGAAGTCTCGCCATATTCGCCTCTTAGAGCTTAAGACACGTGGTATTTTGTTGTTTTAGTGGTCTGAGACGGAATTATATTACCGCCAACGAGCATGACTCATTGAAAGGACAAAAGTCACGCATGAATTATAGTTGTGGAAGGAAAAACGATGATTGCTGTCTAAAAATAAGGATCGAGATGTACCTTCACACGGCTTACAATGCCGAGATTGTGGTACTAACGGAGAATTGATTGAAAATTGCTGGGAAGTCATCCTTATTGTCTCCTTAAAATTGTTGTTATGTATGTTTGTTACGTGGATAATCCATGTAAACATGAAATAAAAAATAGACAAGATAATCTGAAAGACAGGCGTCCATATACAATCTGGGTGAGATGACCAATTACTAAAGCAAGAATATCACTAAATTGTAATCATAAGATTACTGTAACTTATCCATAATGTTTTCGTCCAAAATGCAAGAGGCGGAAGCAGCAGCACCGACGAAGGGGAAATGTGAGTGGAAGGACAGCGCTGCAGATGCAATCATTTCCTGTTTTATACTCAGGCCGAGGTTGTAATACTGAAAATGACGTGGAGCAATAAACGTGACCCTTTTAATAATACATGCAGTTGTCAGCACATTCGATCACGGAAAAAAAGTATTTCAAGCCTTGGTGGTGACGTATGCTTGGCCAAATGTGAGGAAGAAATTTTATGATTATCATTTTATGCGAAATGCGACATTCATTTCCGTTGGTTTTTTTTTTCAGGTTTTGGCATGGGTATGATTGAACGTTACGGGACGTTGAGATCAAAGAGTGGATTTGTGGAAGGGTTCTTTTGATATATGCGTAACTGAAAACCATATTCTGAATTAATGATTGTGATGGTTTTTGGAATAATGTTACAATTAAAATATTGATCAGATGTCAACATACTGACAAAATTGTTATAGAGAGCGAAATGCATACGACAATGGAGTTTGCCAAGAGCCAATTACTATCAGCCTAAGTAGAACCTCAACACCGTCTAGTTTGATAGGTTCTATGGAAGCTGTGAAGGTTGAGCAATGTAAAAGTTTTATGATGCTGCTGTCTCGAAGCTTCATTTGATAATGACTTGTATTCAGCCCAATGTGAGTGCTCCGTCAACCGTTTGAAAGCTTTCGGCGCATAGCGCCTTCTTCATATCTTAACAGAAACCTTTACAATATATGAAACATCATCTAACAAGGAAAGTGGTGGCTGTCTTCACCCAGCAAACTCGCTGGCAATAGGAAAGTAATGATTTCGTCTCAGGATCACAGTGGGTATTTAATTTTTTTTAATGAACAAACTGATGAGTCACTGATACAACTAATGAGAAGCAACGACGGTCGATGGAGCACGGTCACACTACGATCGCATCTTCGAAAGGGAAATAGTGATAGGATTACAGTATCACGAGCGTTTAAACACCCGCCGTGGTCCTGAGACGATATCATTACTTCCCAATTGCCAGCAAGTTCGGTGAGTGAAAACAGGCACCACTTACTTTGCTAGACGATGTTCCATGTATTGTAAAAATTTCTGTTAAGATCTGAAGGAGGCGCTATGGGCCGAAAGCTTATCAAATAAACGGTTGACGAAGCTCTCACATTGTGCTTGATACAAGTCAATGTAACAGTAATGTAAGAATGATCTCAGAGGCGCGAGATGCTGTTATACACACTGATGAGTCACTGATGCAACTGATGAGATGCAACGACGGTCGATGGAGCACGGTTACAGTGCGATCGCATACTCGAGACAAGCAACACCCACGTGGTGTGCTTCTCTACCGATAGTACTATTCCGTGTAGCACCAGAAAACAACAACTAACTCCTCGGATCTGTCAAAGTAACGGCTCGCACGGCTCGCCTAATTAAACCTAGCCGCATGAGTAACCTAAGCAATACAAAACAATCTAAGTAACCATTGTCACTACTACTCCATTATCTAGATCTGTACCATTTTGACAGGCGAGTTTTTTTAGAAGAAGAAAATTGAGCACCATTTATCTAGACATCCACCAGAAAGAGCATGCTTTGAGTATGGCTACTGGCGGAAGTCCAAATATTCATACTGGGCCACAGCCTCTATTGCATCTCAATGATGCTGTGGAAAAAAAGTGATAGGTGTACGCGAAATTACCTCTGCAAATAGAAGAACGAAAGCATGAAATATCGCTCAAATGGTATTGTACTCGACAAACTAGTGATCTTATTTATGCGTGAGAAGGATGTTACGGTACAGTTTACCCGTACGGTACCAAATTTTTGTCTCTCTTCTGGAACTCTCCAAGGATGGTGAAACCCACCGAAGGCGACAGGGTGGGTCTACTATGAAAGAGCATGGTGATGTAAGCCCACAAAGAAATTCTTGCCGTCCTTCACAGTATTGAATGGAAGAAGTGGGGCTATATATGTCGCTTTCCTCTCTGGAAGACCATTGAATCCCAAAATAAGCTCAGGATCACTACACTGACAAGCTGCATGTAATGTTCTGATATAGAGGGGACCGGCTATGAGGCAGAGGGCTCTTCTAGACGACCCTTTTAAGCACCTATCTAAGTGCGGCTAATGTAGTAGACCATCGAGACTGCCCTTTAGCGGAATCACGAATTTTCTTCAGCACTTTTTATGTCGTCGTTTCATGAAAGCTTTTCCAAGAAATGTCACCAAAACATAAAATACCCACGAGCAAAGGGGAAAAAACGTCGAATGCCCTAATCCACGTTTCAGCGGAACACGGTGACCTTAGAAATACATTAATAGAGACTCTACGTATTGAGAATAATGCATCTGACATTCTTTACGAATGGCTTTTTATTGGTGGACTTAAAAACCAAACGTCTGGGACGTCTTCAGTATCCAAGAAGGTGCTTGACTATCGGATCTGAGCTAAGCTTATCTCCGAGCTGACACATTTCCGTTCGCTGACACGTGTACGGGAGACGTGATTAATGCACTTCCGAGTCGAGTACTCACCCTACTATCATCCTTAGCGTAGATCATTCCGTGAAATGTGACTGGATCCGGAACTGGGAGCTAGTGGTTTCGGTCAAGGAATTGACGCGACACGTGTGGGCTTCTAACTATTATAGAGGAACAGTAGACTGCCCGGGCAGGTGTCGACGTCGTCTAATTAGAGTCGTCAATTATAGAATTCTGATGAGCTTTGAAGCAATATGCGTAAACGAATCAGAGATTGGAGAAGTCGCTCCCTGTCTGACTTCACAAAGAGCTTTGTTTACGAGGACCTAGTTCCTGGAAGTTGTCCTGATCTGCCTTTTGTCCACTATAAAGGAGCTTCAGTTGAACTACACTGAAGAGTAGGCATCCCGCTATCCATGATAACACAACCCATGAACACAGAGGATTCTATAAATGGCAGATGAAGCCGTTTATACGAAAGACAAAGTACTTGGAAGCTCAGAACGATGACTATACTTACAGAAAACTTTCGTGAACGAGGTTTGTGCGCAAATCAAACCATTCTTTGTTTCGACATCTCGAAACAGGTAGCGAGAGGTATTCGTTCTCCTTTCAAAATAGGCATAGCAAATACTAGCTGTTTTGAAGCAGCTTGAGCAATCAACCAAGATTTTCACTTCACAATATCAGGTATGTGAAAACGTTTCCGCCCTCTAGCGTAAGTAGTTATAACAGTCACTTATCTTTCTAAATGCTTTGTAAACGCTGCTTAGTTTTGTTGGTCTGACATCTACCACTAATATTCTGTACACATTTGATTTGGTTTGCATCAACATCGTTATGTTTGACAACGATAATCATGTCGAATTTGAGCCAAATGAGCATTATTTGTCACAGTAACCCTAAAGTAGCCCTACAAAAACGGGATTACGGTACAAAATAGATAGGCACCACAAATAAAACCCCTGTATAAAGTTTCGGCAAAAAAATAATTTTGAAAATTTTGGGGCTCCAATGTGGAGTGGTGCCTTTTCGGCACGTCTCACAAAAGGCGTCGAAGAAACGCTTGAAGCGCTTCGCTGGGATCTGCTACCTCATGCGGCTTAATCGCCAGACTGTGCCCCGTCAGACTACCATTTGTTTCGTTAGATGTCCCACGGGCGAAAACTTTTTTTACATACCTAGTACATCCTCCAAAAGTCCAATCAGTCCACAAGTTGTAATTCGACTGAAGAATAGTTCCTAAATGAGTTCAGAAACGCAAAACAGGTTAACGCTCACCTAGATAGCCGTTTAGCCGCGATGTAAGTGAGCCGATGCGTAGAGTAGGTGTACCACTACTAGTAAGTAGTTTACCTGCGCATCTGAGCCTGTAGATCAAAACTAGCAAAGATCTTGGTACAACCACAATTCGCTGGTCACTTCGATGCACTCATTCTTTACTATTCATTTGTGGATTTTTCACTTTCGCTGTGTTTAGAGGCAGAAAGTTGAGAAAGGCATAGAGCAGCTCATGTGCTTGTTGCTTGGGCTTCACGTTACACTCTCAAGCTTCGATAAATCTCAAATGATTTCAATTTATTTGAAACATAACTCATTCAAATATGATAGGATCAAATGTATGTATGTAGACACATACATATGTATTCTGACAAGGTTACGGCCCTCTGCGAAAAAATTGCTTCGGTTTTCTAGTTCCTCTTCAGAGCACACGAGGAACAAAGGATTAAGCAAAGTGCGATATAAAAAGCGTTCGCTCGTGACGAAACGTGTACGTGAATCATCTCGCAAATGACGGAGGGCTGATCGAATGCCTCAGGTGAATATCGCGTACTTTTGATGGCCTCATCATCATGTCAAATGACTTGCTAGTCATAATGCAACAATGAGGATAGATGTCACTTCTATAAAAAACCTTCTATACAAAATAACAGTTTGTATCTAGTACGATAATACACTTGCCGTTACGAGTTAAGGGATGGCATGAAATTTTTGAAAACTCCAAGCGGCAAGAATGTACAAGTGTGTGTTAGAGGAACTCACATGTGATGGCGGGACTTGGCTCTGCCTGATTTTTATACGTGAACTGCTTATAAGAAGCATTATGCATGCATCACCACGGGAGCGTATTAAAATGTAGTAGGAACAGCGCGAAAACGCGTCATTCTAATCAAGTAATGTGTGAGACGCACACTTTGAGGACATGGAGTCTTTCAGATCCAGTCGGTTCAAAACTCAAACAACAGAAATCAATCATGTCCTATGATGAAATATTTACTACATTCACAGTATTAGGGGGATCACTAAGTCTGTTATTCGCTGTCTGGATAGAGCCGTGTAGTCTTTAGCGCTAGGAAAACAACGCTTTCATAGAATCTAGAAGGAAGTTTGTTACTCTGTGATGTGGACAGGGTCGTGTTGTAACAAAAACGTGCTCAATTGCTAACTATTCGACCTGTAGGCAATCGTAACGGGATGTCACTATAGTAAGTGGTTATAGACGCGAAAATTTCATAAAATTACGTATGCTTAACTGTTGAACACTGGCGTAAACTGCTATCCAAACAAACTCAACCTCGTCAGGCTTTTAGATCCCTTCTTTTTCGTCGTACCTCATCAGTACCGCCTTCCAAAGTGAGGTGTATACTGCCTTACGCAGCTCGCGACGCTGACTTCAAATCTCTTTTTATCTACCCCTAAATTTGTCTCTGTGAGAAGTTACACCCGTTTTTCCTGTCAGGAACGCTCAGATAGGGCGCAGAAGATGATGTACCAGGTGAATCGTGGCGCAATAGTAACTCTCTCACTCTTCGGGATCAACACTGTGGGTTCAGTTCCCTCGGTGCCTGCAGGTTCTGCGTTTCCCTCCACCTACTGTTTTCCTCTGAAAATAGTGTACGAAAATTAATGTTCAGTATCGACTCTATTTTCAGCACAGGTTGAGAACTTCGTCCAAGATTTTGTTGATGAGCCTTCGGCGCTTAGCGCGTTCTTCAGATCTTAACAAAATCATACAATATATGCATTACAGTATGGAAATGGGGTGGTTGTTTTTCACCCCCCGAGCTCGACGGCATATTGTAATCCATATATTGTACGATTTTCTTAAGATTTGAAGAAGGCAGTAAGCGCCGAAAGCTCATCGATACAATCTTGGACGAAGTTCTCAACCTGTGCTAGAAACAGAGTCGATATCGAATGAGACTTCGGGACAACAGCATACTAGTATAATCTTCAATAGTTAACATCTTCGTACACTTGGTCAAATCAGCAGTGACAACGTTTCCAAATGCGGTGATAAGGATCCTTCCCAATGGTTACTAACTTCCAAAAGACCAATTTGTAGGTGAAAACCCTTATAAAACTGCATAGCATGGAGTTTCAGAGGAAAACAGCAGGAGGAGGGGAATGCAAAACAGCGAGACTTACCAATGCGCCACGGCCCACCCATCTTTTGCAACCTACGTGAGCGTTCCCGGCAGGAAAAACGGGTATGACTTCCTATACACACAAATTTAGGGGTAGATAAAAACACATTTGAAATCAGCGGCGCGAGCTGCGTAAGGCAGTATACACCCCACTACGAAAGGCGATACTGATGAAGTATCTTCCCTTGCCAGTGATGTCATGCTATCCATGGTCTACAAGGAAAAGTACGGAATTAAATGGTATAAAATTGCAATTTTTGTTGATCATATAACTGAATGAAGTCTGAATGAAATGATGTGGGGAGGGTAGAGCGTTGTAAGCAGTACAGTAAGTGGAGGGAGATAAAAAGCATTTTCAATATGGAGGCCGAGACTGAGAACATCAACCGATTGGTGAAGAAGAAATCATCGAGCGGCTTTATCCCTAGTGGCTTGTTTGTTTCTAAGCTCTAAGCGGATTTTCAAAGTGAGATGACTTAGAAATGGTTAGGTCTATCAGGTGATATGAGCGAGACACTGTGAAATATAACTGATAATATTCTTTTTCTTTTGAATAAGGTGAAATTATAGTATTTTCCTGGACCCTTTTTTTAATTTTATTATTCTAAAACGCGTTATACAGTTTCTCCAACAACAACATTAAATGGAAGATATTGGATTTTGCAAAACCCTAGTAATAATGCCAAGGAATCATGTGTTATACCGCAGTTCGTCGATTGCTAGTCACGCTGTCACATATGGGACCGGATGGAAGATATGTTCAAGATAATTTGTTTAATTAGGAAAATAATCCTGAAATGGACTCGAATATTTGAAGACAAGTAGCTACAACCCGTTTGTCCTCTCTGCAAAGCTGTATTGCGCTGTACTTCTACGAACTTTTGAATTTTTGCCCTATCTTGAATCGAATATTCATCCAGAAGTCCTCAAGTCTTAGTTTAACTTGAGTTTGGTATCAACAATACCTGCTGGATTGGATGGTAAAATAGTGTTGTTAAAAACTTAAAAAGCACTATACAACAAATTTTCAGAGTAGTCAGTAAACAAAACACGGTCGCGTTGCTTTGTTATTTACTTTCTTCGACGGCAAATGGAAAAATTAAAAATATCCCTGTTTTTTTGTTGGTAAATAGCAGGAAATTGTTACTGTTTATTGAGAAATCAGCGTCGAGGAGACGGGGCAATAATAATCTACGGCTAATTTTACTCAGCCACGTCACCATCGCTAATAATTAGAGCCTGATTGAGGTGATGAAAAGAAGTTGTCATCGATGAGCCTTGAACGCAAATTGCTGGCAAGGATATCGTGCGATTTTGTGTTGAAATAACTTACTTTTTTTTCTATTTATGGGAATTATTATGAAAGGGTAATGTCGATGGGAATTCCCACTGAAAAAATAGTCAGACGAAGATGATTGAAGTCTCATGAATTCTAAAATATTCCTCACGGAGAGAACCAAGGTTTCATAGAATACAAGAAAAATTAGAACGTGCCTCTATATTTACCAAGAAAAATACGGTAAATGTCATTTACAATGCACAGCCTTCCAGGATTTTTCAGTGTTCAAAGGATTTTATCACCTGCTCAGCTTAAATATCATTAGATCTCTGTCGTTATACGAAGAAAATATCTGGAATAGCAGCTGCGTTAAATGTCGTAATCGGTCAGCTATCGAGGAAACAAAAACATTGCCCACGAATCTTTATGATGAACTATTTTCCCAGGAAGATTGAAAATTTATAAGCTTGTGAACTTTTTCCATTTCTTCCGTGGGCTGTAATTTGGAGTATAAACTGTCGCTTACACTGTTGAATGTTGTACTTTGGCGCACATTTGGAATCCTGGGGATAAACTAACTATAAATGGTCATTAGCTATAGTTTATTTTGACGTACATAGACGCATCAAGGCTGTGTTCAAAAAGCTAAAAGAAATGTGATCTCAGATATCGAAATTATCATCACCAACCTGTTAATACATCAATACTAGGGGGAAATTATGGGTAAAAAACACATAGGACTCAAGTAGGATTATACCTTCTCAGCCTTTTCCCCACCTGGACAAGAATTAGCAAAGAGAAGTAAACGCATATGAAGAAGCCGTACGTGTTCACGAGTATTCCCATTAAAGCAAGTTGACTAAAAGCAAGGACTCTGATTCTATTTTGAAGCTATATATCGGACAGTTCCGGGATTCACTCGGAAATTATTCAGAAAAACCAATTGCAGAGAGAACTCATTACCCGTGCGCACGATGATACGGCGGCAGTAGAACTGAACTATTGATCTATTTTGAGCTGAATGAAAAACATCCGATGTCCGCGTGCAATTTACCGACCTGGTTAGTGCGGCAATAACAATTCGGCTGGAAATTTTTACGAGGAATTGCGGTGTTCCAGCGCTATAGTAGGCCTATAGATACTCTGGGGCGATGACGAGCTGTCTCTGCCATACTATGACAGTGTTCCCGGAGAATAGGTCACTTCCGAGAACGGCGTCAGCAATTTTACGCCACTATCCAAGAAGCCAAGTCAACAGGAGCAGTCGGGAAGAATAAGCGTGATTCGCCGGACTAGTGTCCTTATAAAATGTGCACTTCTATATATTTCTGCTATTTATATGAGATTTACAGCAGCGTAATCCTAAGATACGTACCCACTTCCACAAATTGCTGAATTTCTATAGTAAAGAAGAAACGGCTTCCGAATATATTAGAAGCCCATTATGCTATACCGGCTCCTTCAGCAGGAGCTGGCAGAACATGCAGGAAGGCGGATATAAAACAAAAATTCAACTAGCTATTCACTTATTTGCACCCAAGGGGACGCAGCTCCTGTAAATTGAGACAGTTTCGACGGAAAAGTGTGAAGTTCAATAAAAATTAACGCATTGGGACCATTTCTCGTCAGAGCGACTTATAAAAACTTATTCAATAACGTCCCTCATGCGCTAGCGGAAGTTACTAAATAGTGATGATATTGTTCACTACTTGAACAACCATTCACCATTGTATAATACATGTTACATTTCCTCTTTATTGAATTCTGAGTTTTTGGAGAAATTTCATTGGGTTTATTCATTTACCTAAAGGTCAAAACTCTGTAGAATGTACCCGTAGAAATTGTAGTACCGAGGTTTTACTTAGTAACCTTGTTAGAAAAAAAATATCTCCTACGCACCGTTTTTCACATCCCGTACTTTACCTCACGCCTACTCGATAATTTTCTCACCAAGCGGTCATTCACTATCGTAAAGACCAGAAATTTTGTCCGCTTTAGCTTACTCCGAGGCTGTCCTAGACCATAGAACAGCCGCTGTTTAGATGTTTCCTCAATATTGAGACAGTAATCAACCTATCATCCTATCGAATCCCTCTAAGTAATCCAGAAAAGCTTATGTAGTTTTGTTACGTGCGTTCTAAATGACGTGACGAAGCTACATACATAAGCTTTTCTGGATTATGTGTACATACGGCTAGTGGCAAAACACCAGACCGGATTTCGAGAACCAACTTTCGCTGGGGTAATTTCCGAAGAAGCTCTGATGAAAGTAGGATCGCTAAGCCGGTCTACGGTCAACAGTTGGAATGTTTCCTGGTTGTAAGTGGATTTTCGGAAAGGGACGATCAGGAAACGGTGAAGATCTGACAACTGCTGCTATTGGGATTTTGTGAAATAAAAGGAATATCCTTCCAAAGACGAGCTGAGGTTATTTTCTTGACGTCTCCACGGTTTCGCCAGTATTTTCAATATTTTAGATTTCCCTGAAAATAATGCAGTCAGGCAACTTTCTCGGAACTATGCAGGCAATTTTCTCAACCGCGAAATTGGACCAATTCTTTCAACGTAAGCATAAAAAAGCAAATGTCACTATAATTGACCTCCTGTACCATTCAAAAGCCGAGTATTTGTGCATAAATTGGCGACTCGGAAATCCCCACACTAGATGGAGGGCATTTCACAGTTGTCATTTCGTCGCGTCGTAGTGACACTCGCCATCACAGTTGCACTGGCCTTTTTGAATTACGGTAAGCTCTTCTGATCGCACCATACAGTTTTTTCTCTCTCTCTTTTCTCGGGGACTATTGTCTCTGGTGGAATGCACTGAATAGTGGGGAAAAAATCTAGGTTATGCAAGTTTTCCTTGATTGGGGACAGAAATCTGGGAACAAGTCAACGAAAACCATGGATTCCATCACGGTTAAGTAGTTCGATGCTGCGTGGGAAGCACACGAAACCTCATGAAGCATGCATTCTTCTGTCAGTCGATGTGGGGGAGAGGTAGGCAGGAATATTTTAATGACCAGGAATCAGGATATGGCGGAATCATGGACGCCGCCAAGAATGGTGGCACACTGATTCTTCATGCATTCTAAAGCAGATGCGATTGCAATATTGTTAGCAATGCGACCCAAAATGTCTGACCATATTAGTTTCTTTTGAAACATCTCAGAACCTAAAAAACAAGATTCTGAACGTATCTGAAACTTGCTCGCCCAAAAGCTTGTCGACAACTTGTTCTCACACTTCCTTGCCAACAAGTTGATCGCTCAAAAGCTAGTCGACGACTTGTTTTCGTAGAATGTCAGTGAAAAGAAGCGAAATCAAGTTGTCGACAAGCTTCTCGGTGGACAACTCGTCGACAAGGACAGTGAAAACGAGTTGCCTAGGAGCTTTCGAGAGGACAACTTGTCGGCAAAGAAATGTGAAAACAAATTTTCGACAAGCTTTTGTGCGAGCAAGTTTCAGATGGGATCAGAAACTTGTTTCTGGGGTTCTGAGATATGTAGGCGTAGGATGCTGAGAACTAATTTCCTGTCTCTGTTCATTGTCCTTTTAGATGCTAAACAAGGGAACGGAAAGTTGCACTTAAAATTACTTGGAATTCTTAGGAACCCAACGGTGTAAGGTACCCAAGAATCGGCTCACGCTTAAACCACAAATCCAGCAGACTTCCCCATTCTCAGAGGGTTTTGCCAGAACACTCCTTCTACATCATGTTGTACAACTTACACAGAACAACGTGACCTACTTAACAATACGTGTTTTATTTTTTGAATCCCACAAATACTTTTGTATCTGAAGGGCAGTTACTCTGAGGGTAGTAAAAGTTTGACAGCACGCTGTATTACTGTATCGTACCCGGAAATGACTGAAAAATGACTGGCCAGTTCAACGGAAGACAATTCCATTTTTCTGGATACTTCCTGCATGTTTGTAGGGAAAAGAGTTTTCTTATCTAGGGAAATTTACTGCGAAAATAGAATTTTGATGAAAAAAGGTGATGCAGAGGAATTTCTGGAAAACGATTCAGCAGAAATAAACTTCTGTCGCTTTCAAAATCGGCCATCGCCAGTTCTGCGTCGAAGTGGCCAACCCACCTTTGAAACTGGGTTTGAAACATGGAAGTTTCGTACAAATTTGGCGAGATAGGTCAACTTTCAGCCTAAGCGCCTATTTGTGGGAACACGGCAGGGAGGTTCGTGGATTGGTTTCCATTCATTCTCTTTGATTAGTAAATGTCTGGCTGGAAAAGAGATTTTCTCCCAGAAAACCCCTTCTCCACCCAGGAATTTGACTTCAACCTCTCGTTACAGTAATCAGCGGCGACATGAAAGCCAGTGAGAACGTGCCATTACAGGCTTGAACATGTGCGAACGCGTGCTGCTAGCGACTCAATCCACAAAATCGCCGAGTGCTGCGGGTCCTCTTACAAAGCTAACCGCTAATGGACTGCGGATTTGGCCACTGCTAAGTATGAGCTAATGTCGTGGAGAAATAGTGCGGCAACTCAAGAGACAATGGAGAATTAAGACTGCCAAATTGTCTTGTGTTTGCAGTGGGAAACACACAAACAAAATACGTGTTACCACGTACAGAACAAAACTGCACAGTGAACTGTGCTAAATTCTTCTCGAGAAGTCCGCCCCAGACACGGGACTATTACGTCGGACATACTTAACTTGCACAATCCCAGGATTTATAGTCACACGAATATGAAAATCCGGCAGCAAAAGTTGTAAACAGTTTCGGATCTAAGGGAGAAGGAGTCTTATTTTTAGACTAATTCCCTGGAATCCTGTTGTTGGCGTGCTAGCACAATCCACAAATTCGGTTGAAGTGAGGCTGAGTCGGATAATCCGATGTGAAGTGTAAACGAATTTTGCTTTGTTGTTCCATGAGAAAATGGAGTGGTCTTTGGCAGTGGAACAATAGATAGGATCCACCAATTGTGCAGCATTCAGGTGCAAGCAATGTCATGGAGGTTCTAACAATTTATCTTTAATATGAATATTTTTTATCTTGAAAACAGTGTCCACCTCATTTCGATTCTTAGTTGTTGACAGATTCTGGGCCCGTGTGATTCCAGTGATACAATACCGCTCATAATTTTTGCGAAAAAATCGGGTGGCACGGATTAATCGTTAACAAACCGTCGCAGTACTGTAACTCCTTTCAAAGTGAAGCTTTTCTGGAAAGCAATTCTGAGCACATTTTCGGATTCCTCATCGAAATTGGAATTGAACAGTGTATAAAATTACTTGAACTTTGACTTCAAAACATTTGTTTTCTCAAAAATTTGGAAAATTTTCAGAATTTCAGCAATCAGGTCAAAATCTGAAAAAAAACGTTAAAAACCGAGAATTGAGCGAAATCCAATGATCGTGTTCAGAGGCCTCATTCCTCAATTATTTTCACGGTTTTTGACGTTTTTCAGATTTTGACCTGATTGCTGAAATTTTGAAAAAATTTTCAATTTTCAAAAAAAAAAACAGATGTTTTGAAGTCAAAGTTCAAGTAATTTTATATACTGTTCAATTCCAATTTCGATGAGGAATCCGAAAATGTGCTCAGACTTAGAAAAGCTTTATTTTCAAAGGCGTCACAGTACTGCGACGGTTTGTTAACGATTAATCCGTCGCCACCCGATTTTTTCGCAAAAACTATGGGCGGTATTGTATACTGCGTGACACGCTGTATATGACTAACGAATCCTTCTACAGGGGCCCAACCGTTTGCAGTTTGTACCAGTAGTCCGTGTATGATGTGTAAAGCGAACGTTGTGTAAAGCGAATTTCGAAAAATGCAGTTCTTTTCTTATGAGGTAGCGATCACTTCCCGCAGTTGGTCGTGAATATCAAAAATCTATGTCGACTGTAAGAAATATTACTACAGAACCCAGGGTTCTAAATGCTTTCAACACATTTCGCGCACTCCATTGCTCTCAGCAATTTGCTGAAGACCGTATGGGTGTATGTATGTATGTAATGGATGTAGGGGGATCAAATGCGTTGTAAAAGAAATCTAGTCGGGATCCACCAAAAATGAGAAATTTCCGAAAAAAAAAAACGCAATTTCGTGCTCTCGGAGGTATGCATGGGTGTATTTATGTGTACAGGGTGACAACAAAGTCTATGGCCAAATAAAATAAATTGTAAGACTGGGATCAGATGGGCTAGCAGTCTGGAAATTTATCTGGGCTATGTAGAATTCATGCGCTTCAAGAATCCACTCTTGGATTTCGGATATCTCTTCTGGCTTCTCCGTAGAGTTGACAAAACCGTTGGCTACTGCAACGCACGAGGGCCGCAAGCTGGTCGAGAATTTATGACCCTGTTTTCCTGTTAGGTCTATGCTAGGGAAGCTGGTATTTGAGCGAAAGTTAGCTCAACTTCTGTGATTTAAGGACTACAATTCAGAAGTCCAGAGGTCTCCGTTTCAGGGAGCATGATAATTATTAAGCAAATATGATGGTTTGATGAAATCAGGGTTTGTAGAGGCTGAACCACCTTTTTGTTACCTTTTCTTTGGAAACTTGATGAAAAACTTTTGTCAAAAGCCCAATTTATTTCTGTCAGATGTGCCTAAGCCTAAGAAATAATATACCTCTTCGGAGGTCTATGGATCATTTTCGGACAATAAAGTAAGCTTACACGTGGATCTCCCTAGGACAGAAAGCTTATACCCTCCTCAATATTGGGTAGAAAACTGGTGATTTGAAGAGCCAATTAAAGGAAGTTCTGAGAAAAGATTTCACCGAGACTCTACATGCGGCCATTTCCATCGCTACCTGGTTCCATGTTTGCAGATGATACAAGGTTCATATAGGGCTATGGATTATGAAATTTTGCATGTGTGTTCGAGACATTTGGATTGTCAACGCGGATGCAAAGTCATGGGTTTCCGACCAAGCGCAGGAAATAGTTGCAATAAAATCTTTGGCCAAAGACTTTGTTGTCGCTATGTATGTGAGAGAATTGAAACTGCCCAAAATCGGGCCAAATCTGCACAAAAAGAGGCGTGGGTTAGGTCTCACTTTTTAAAAATCGCCATTTTACGCGATTTCTCCCTAAATGTGTGTATCTATGTATGTATGTGTGTATGAATGTATGTTGTATGAGTGTATGTGTGTATAGGTGTGTTTATGTATGTTTGAAGATCTGAGGGGAATTGAGGGGAAATCCGGCTAAAAATCCTTTAAAAATTGGGGAGAATGGAAAAAAATCGAAAAATACGGATTTTTGGGGGACTTCCAGGGATTTCAAGCTGATGTATGTGGCAACTTGTTTTCACGCTTCCTCGCCGACAAGTTGCACGCCCGAAAGCTTCCAGACAACTTGTTCCCCGGATTGAAGAGAATTTTTTGAAGAATTTTCTATGGGATTCTGGAAAAGAAGTGTAGGTATTTTTTATCACAGCTTTTCTTAAGAATCATGTTGTCCCTACGAATTTCACTTAAATCTCCTCATTATATAAATACCCTCTGCAGCGCTTGGAAATGAATGGGATCCGATTGTCCTAGCGTTAAGTATTCAAGTAGTTGACGTACGTATCTTGGAAAATTCAGACGTTGACGTACGTATCTTGGAAAATTCATACGAGCAGTCCCTAAAACCAACGATAAGTACATCAAAGTACGGTTAAGCACAGCACAGGGTAGACACAACAACTCCAGACGAATCTAAGCACTTTCTACCTATACGTGGCCTACATACGAATGACGGCAAGAGGGCGGTTTTTCCTAGGTTTGTTCTTATTTATACGGCGTTTTGGATAATCGTATAAGACTTATCGGGATCGGCTGGTTTATGACTGTTGCGTTTAGCTTATATAAGACCCTAAATCAGTTAATATTGTTTACATCGCTTTCCCAGCTCTGTGCGACAACAGCGGGGGAAGTAAGCTTCTTATTTATGCGCTGGTAGCCCTGATAGTTAACGCGAGGTACTCACTTATTTTAGATCGATCTTTGCTTACCCATTCCTAGCTTGTTTTCTTGCACTACACAGAATAACACTTGTGCTAAACGAGTCTAAATTATTGGGTTTTACCTATAACTCGCATTTTACCCCTTGGCAAACACAAGGTGTTAGGTGTACCAGTTAAATAAAGCCGTGTTAAATACACCTACGCTACTTCCGAGGGGAAGAGCGTCTGAAGCGTAAAAATCAACCATTCAAAAATCAAATATCAAAAACTGAACTGGACAGGCATGATTGCCATTTGTGTTAGTTGTCCCTAGTGGCTGTGCCCTATGAGTCTCAGTGATGTCACAGCGGTTCAGGATATGAATAATGGGTTGGGATTACCATTCGGTCTCGTTGACATTTATATGAGCGTTCTATGGAATGATCGTGTTAATTGCGGGCAGTTTGACCTTTTCGCTGGAGAAATTACTGCTATTTGTACCCAGAAGGGATGAGCAATGACGGATCCTGTCAGTGCTTCTTGATAAAGTTCCTGGAAATGTTAGCGCCGATCGGCCACAGCTTGATTAAAGCGTCGGAATTGTTCGCAGAAATTATCTTCTCGTGAATTGCCATTTTTCAAATGATAGATCACGAAAGGCTAGTAATATTTCTTGTACAGGAGGAGAGAAAAACACACATTTGTGCTAGTTGTTCGTCGTAACACCTACGCTGAAGCTAGGCTCGGGTACACTATATTCTATGGGTAAGAACTCGTATTAGTAGAAGCTAGAAATCATTTCCCAGTAAATTAATCCTTGGGATTTTTACGTTTTGAACTAGTTCTTGAATGTTTTTGGAGCACCCCGAGTGTATTTAAATATATAAATAAATGCACGGAATGAGGCTGGGGCTTCTTGATCCCCGTAATGTGCTAAGAATCCTAAAATTCCTAGGAGTTTCGTAAAATGCTGGCAATTGTCCCAGTTCCATAGGCTTGTGAGGCACATTACTTCCTTCTCCTTAGAGAACCAATGTTCATGAAATTTTGATAAGTTTATTGGAATTTTTCCAGTTAATAGTGCAGCTGTATTTTGTAATTTTCAATTTAGAGGAAAAAATGGCGTCACTACATAGCCCAGTCTGCCCGAAAAAATCATGATTTGGATGGAAATTCTAGGTAACTCCTGGATGAGAAATGCACTGGCGACCATATGCACCTAGAATGAAGTATTCAAATGAATATTTCTCTTTTTTTCCTCCAATTCCCACTTGATCAATGCTTCGAAAAGTTTTTACTTCCCGCCGCCGACCCCTCCCCCCGCCCTGCGCATTACAGTAGACCCCGATCCAGATTATACGATCACTTATCCGACTGTAAGTATGCGGTCAGGACAATTAGCGCACAATGAGATACGCATCTAACATTCACGCGTCAACGGATGTGAATACAGCAACTGTGAACTACGGATGACACCTTTATCGGGCGCTATTATCTACTATCACGAGTAAATTGGTGCAGATAAGGCGACGACAGCAGCACCTATGGACAGATGACGAGCGTAGGAGGTCATAATGAGAGGCATACAGGCTTAATTGGGTGGTGATAATGCGATGCGTTTCGATGCACATTAGTCATGGACGAGGAGTGGGTGGAGATTTTAGCTAAAAAGAGCTTTAAAACTAAGCGTCTGAAATATCCGGAGAGAGAGGCTTGATGAGTAAGCGAGTTCTTCTTCTTTGCTTTAAAGTAAACGGCTGAATAGCTATATTTTTTTCTGGATTCTTTATGGAATTTTTCAAATATGTTTTTTATCATGATTTGGGAGAGGTCTAAGTAAGGTAAGGTAGGGCGAATTCGACGAAGATGTTTTTTTTTTTCATGATTTAAGGCGATTTATGGTTTTCTCTGGTCGTAGTGTTTTCCTATAATATACTACATATCTTGCTATTCTGGTTTCACCTTAGATTTAGATCCCGAGCTGAAGCTGGGAAAATTCCAAAACAATGTGAATATTAAAAGTAAAATAATCATGAATTCCTTTTAGGATTATCATCCCATCATTTGCCAGGATCGTCACGGCCTAAAACGTTCCATAATTGCGGAAATGCGGAAATTGTACTCGTCAGACACAAAATGTCACAGATCAGATACTAACTAAATGTCACACTAAGGGAAGTGATCTACGAGGAAAAGGTTGAGATGGGATCCACAATCATAATTAGGTTCCCTCATCGCTCATTCCCCTGAGAAATCACTTTTCTTTACTTTTCTGCCGTTGATACCGAAGAAGGGCTCACAAATCGGCTCTCAAGATTTTTCGAGATGATTCCTCTTTGAGAATGGTACAAAGTGTTCGGTTCGTAGGTTTTAGTTTTACGGAGGCTGTGACATCACAGAGCTAGGAAGCATAGAAAATTCACAAAATGAGTACTTCAAATCTTCGATGAAATCCCGCAAAAGTTGGGAAATCCCGAAAAGGGCAAGTTTCTCAAAAATATTTCTGGAAATTCTCTGGAAAGGAACTCAGTATTCCTGAAAACGCTGAGAAGACCAGTCAAGCAGTGAAGGTGGACCATCAAGGTATCAAAATAAGTTAGTGATTCTGGAAAATGGGTAGGGAAGTGTATTCTTCTCTAAAATTTCAAGGTGTACATCCGCTTCTAATGGAACGAAATATGTTATGGAACGTCGTGAGGACTTCAACGAAAACCAGAATTTGACGTGAATTCCTACCACGAGAGGGAGATTTGTGTTGATTTCAAGACAAAACTTACTTCTTTTCAGAAAACAATTTAGTTTTCGGCTCACTAGTCACATGAATCAGGGTGATTTCCTGAAATTTTCCGGATGGTTTCTATTTGGTTCACGGGAATTCCTTCTGCCCATGGTTCGTTGAAGTGACTGACACATCGAAACAGTCTTACTACTCAGATATTGAACAGTATGTTGATTCATAAGATAACCGTAGGGTAGCGGTGAGGTAACGACAGCAAGCAGGTAGGAATCCAGAACAACTGACGACGAACTCGGATTAGAGAGGCTTTTAACCCCCTTTCGGGCGTCATGTGACATGAAAAACGAATACATCGGAAGACAAAGACTATCCCCTTATAAATACTTCAAAAACTCGCTCCGACTCCGCCCATTTTCGTACTTTCGTTACATTGACGACAAGCCCTTTTACATGCGTAATTACAATAAGCTTATGAAAATATCAACGAGGACGAACTCGAAAGATTACTGTAATTCCAGTTTTACCACACCAATCTATGTTCGGAGTATTCCCCGCGGAAATATTGTTTTCTATCGCACAATGGGAATTTCGAGAGATTGAGCTGAGTTTCGAGAAACACTTCCGGTTGAACGTTGTCCTCGCCCACGTTACTCATTGGAAGGTTCTTTGTGTAAGTACATGTATTCAAATTCACAACAAAGCATGTCTTGATAGTGATTAACAATAAAAGCCATGTTAAAATTGCTCTAATGACAGGTATCTGTAGGGGCTTCACTAAAGAGGAGGTTAACTGGCTTTTAAATGATATTACTCCACATATCTTAATCAATCCAGGCGTTGTTGAAACTGTACAAGCATACAGCAGCGAAATTTATGCTTCAAGTTACCAGGTTCGATGACGACCTTGGGTAAGCTTCCCAGTCTCCGACCAGAATTTCGCAACAGTTTTCGTTGTACTTGAATTTAGTTGGTAAGATCAAGCCCTTAGGAATTTTTTCGACAAGACCACTTGAGCTTCCTTCGTATGAAATTTGGTTACCCGAAGGTATGGTGCCTTTATTTGAAGAGGCTCAAAATTGGCTGCCCGTAATCATTTTCTACGTTCTACGAGAGATTTCTCGAAAGGCGAACAACCAACGACAGCTGCATGTGAATATATGCAAGAATTTCACTGAAAATCCTCCATAATTCACTGATTCCCGACATTGCTAGGAGCGAATGTTAACGCAAGCATTTCTCATCTTTACAGGGTGCTTCAAATTTCCCACAAATTCCAAAGAACTGCCCTCGTGTCCTAAAAATTTATGCAATGTGGTAAGGACTCACTCTTCGTTGAGTTGTACTTCCACTCGTATCTTTAGCCAGATAAATATGTTCTTCTAACGAGTCTTATTAGCTGTGCACATAGTGATCTCGTCTCTAGGGAGTCCTACACCTGTAATGGGTTAGAAGCTGCTAGTAGTACCAATTAGTACAGAAAACTTCCCAGCCAGTTACCGAATGAGAAATGGGTTCTGGGAAGAGAGAGGAAGAAAAATAGGATGGTCGGCAGAACAGGAGCAGGCTACTTTGTTGGATTGCCAAGAAAACCCTGATGGTTCAAACAGACGTTCATTCAAATGTCTGTTCCTTCCACAATTGTTCCAGTGCGTGTCTGGAAGTGCGTAAAGTCATCGGAAAACGGTTTCCTTCCTTGCTCCATCCGAGTGTTGTCATTGATTCCTGGACCCCCCAAATTTGTTCCAACCCCAGGCATTGAAAATGACAATCTAAAGAGGTTCAAAAACCCATCTTGGACAACAGCGTAATCTCAATTTCTGAATCTGGCATCAGAGAACGGGTAGAGATTAGTTGGATAGGCTAGAGTATGACATTTTTTTGACTTTGACTCCATTCTGGTCGACACATAAGCTGCGTTTTTAGGCTTTGCTCCACTGGAAAATGCTAGAAACCGTGGCCTGCCTAGTTGTATGTATCATATAAATCAACACAGAAGAGCAGGTCATCTTGCTTTAAAATGCGGCAGGCCTCACATTGCAAAGTTTGTTAAACCCGCTTTCTAGAAGCTCGGATGAGAGATTCCTAAGCATCCTCCGAACACTTGGCATCACTGGGATACTACCGTCCCCTCTGTCCTGAAACGATGCGAAAGCATAAAAAGAGTCTTTTTGCTGGCTTCAATTCCCATTTTAATCCTGGAATTTGGGGAAAATGGTGTTATCCAGGAAATAAGATAATGGAGGCGTTACGTAGACCAAGAGATGCGTTTGTGAACATTATCATGCAAGTGGTTGAGAGTATGAAAATCGAGGAAAATCAAGCAGCTTGGACAACTAACATTCGGAAGCTGAATCGGTTGACGCGTATAGGACTGGAAGCAGCTGGCATTGTGGGCTAGGATTCATGGTCCTCTGACCAAGCAGACTGGTGTTAAGTAACCTGGCAGGATATCCAGAGTAGAGTTAGGACACACAGAACGTCGCAGTTGGTTTGCCATGCTGGTTACGCCTGGTTTTGCTTTTATGAAACCCATTCCTCCTTTTCTCATTGTGTCAATTTACTCAAGTGATCGGACCTTAGAGCCTTGTCTGATTCGGAATCCGTTAGATTTCTGTCCAAAAATAGAACAAACCGTAAATTCGATACGCGAGTTTTGCTGTGAAGCACCTCTGATACGCTATCGTGGTTATGTTGCGCATCGAAACTGTACATACGCATGTATGGTCTGTTAGCTCAGCATGGCATCTGGGTCGACTCCGTCTGCAATTACGACTTTGTCCATGGGATGCGTCTGGAAAGAGATTTTACTAAGTGGAAGTAGGGAGACATCAAAATGGAAGCAATCACACCTCATGCATATAAAAAAGTGTAAAAATTAGATTACTTTCGGAATGAGGTCGTAATTGCAGACAAAGTCGACCCAGGTGCCTCTCTGCGCTAAAAGACTGTACAAGATGGCCTATAATTACGGAGACACCATTTAAGCTTTCGCTTTTTTAATTTATTCTAGATTCCTGTATCTTCCTCGAAATCACATTTATTTAGAAGTTAGCTCTTGCCTATCACTTTCAATCTTTACATACAACATGGGAAGTTTCTCGCTTATTCTTACGTACTGTCATTGAGAGGCTAACACCTGTTTTTGGAACGATGAGGTTTCGGCACGCTGCGTTTTCGAATCGCTGACAACGTCCTAGACATCGGTCTAAGCAGTGATTCCATTTAGTAGAGCGTTGGGAACAAACTCGGATAGAAATTGAAGTGAAGGGTACGATCCATTCCGCAGGAAACGCGAAAGTGTGTGAAAATTTAAATGATTTGGCGATGACCCCTAAGAAACCCCAAATTTTAACCCCTCGGACCTCTAGCCTTGCTCAGTTTCGGAGGCAATGGCCTTATAAAAACCTTATAGAGATGCGGATCCGCTTATTTCCCCTTCATAACTGTCGAAAGGAACTTCATTTGGCTAAGGCTGAGTTCGGCGATATCGGCGGCGTGCCACCACCAACAAAATTGTCAAACGCTTCAGCGTTTATCCAGCAGCAGATGGATGATATTTTTAAAGTCAATATTTGTTCTTGTCTTGTTTATTCTTCAATAGAGAGCAAAAATACCATTCTCCACTCTCAAATGAGGGTGAAATACGTTTTAAATGAGTGTTTGTTCTTGTCACCATAATTATGGGCCACCCTGTAGAATGTGATCGGAAGCATGGGCTGAAGCAATTCAAAATTCTGTGAGGATGTTCTACAGTACCGCCTACAAAAACAATGACGCATAATATGACAAAGATAAGCACCGAAACACCTACAGTATGCCGGAAACTGCAAATGAAATGAAAAAACAGCCTGCAAAACAGCCAATTTGCAACACTAGTAAATTTTTATAATTTGGAGCA
Organism: Ancylostoma caninum; assembly: GCA_037903475.1. Classification (NCBI taxonomy): domain Eukaryota; kingdom Metazoa; phylum Nematoda; class Chromadorea; order Rhabditida; family Ancylostomatidae; genus Ancylostoma; species Ancylostoma caninum. The sequence goes on along the minus strand of JBAJFG010000255.1, from coordinate 98,881 downwards.
AGGAGTTTTTTTTTTCACCAAGAATGTTCTGGAAAACCTTTATCCGGTTCTTCTCCCGTTGTAGCCCATTCTGCTTTTATGACTTATTCTGAGAGAAAAAGGAAAGAGCGGAAAAGCTCATTCACGTCATGCTCCCTTGTTGGGATTTCGCATGAATGGCCAGATGATCCATTAAAAGAGCTCCCCTGACAGATGATTCTGCATGGATAAATAGCGGACAACGCAGCGTACCAAAGAACACATTGAAGAACAAGGAACTTTCCCCATAGAGAACGCGCACAGAAGTCAGACATGTTTCCAAACAACGAACTGCTGCTTCTGAGAGGTTCCGCAACTCAAGCGTAATGAAACTTTTTAGAAGTTCGGCTGCACTATAGATTTCACACATGAAAACGGGCTGTGTACGAGATATTTTGAGGAAGTGCAAGATGTCTCGAAAATTCTGTGCTTTCATGTGTTACGTAGGAGTATTCTAATAAGACTAGAAGCACAGATAAACAGTATGAAGTTCTGTCTAGTAAGAATTCCAGCTGAAAAGCATGAAGTTCTGCCTGGACTATGGGCATACAAAGAAAAAAAAACATGTTTGAAAAATTTGTTGAGCATGAGTACCTTTGCATGTTCAGCATGGAAAACGGCTGACGAGAGTGGGATTCGAACCCACGCCCCCGAAGGGACTGGTGCCTTAAACCAGCGCCTTAGACCGCTCGGCCATCTCGCCATGGTGTCACTTTCCTATAGCATCCTAAGATTGGACTTAAACAAAATAGGGCTACGATGGGATGAATGGGCAAGGGAACCACTACAAGCTAGGCGAAGAAAACTTCGAGGTAGCGTTCCAAGGTTCACGTGGGGGAAAAGTCGGAAAAGTCAGTAGTTTACCATTCACGTACCTCTTAAGGCAGAAATATTATCTTCTACATACTGATGAAACTGACTTCCATAACTGTTCTCTGAAATATTTCTCTAGTATTTCTTATTTTTCAGCAAAAACATCTCTAATGCGCTCTGTTTATTTTATTTTTGGTTTAAGGCTTATTTCATTTTTAGAATTGTGGCCGTCCAGAGACAGCATTTAATGGAAACCCAAGTTTCTTTTCTCTGCATTGAAAAATTTTCGGATTTCTCCATATCGAGGCGCACCTGCCTACCCGCGCAGAATACGGCATGCATAGCCAACTTGTGGAGCACAAGTGGGCACAAAGCCATTTGTTCCCTGCTTTTTATATAGTAGATCTGCGCTTTATTACAGTAGATGTAGTATTTACCTTATTTATATTTATGCCTGAGAATGAATATTGCACAAGTTGATATCAATGACCTCATTGGTAGGAGTACAGCATCCCTGTAATCCACCCAATTCAGGTTGAGCGCACCATATCCTACAGTTCCCCAAACCACGCTATCCCCGAGGTATTTTTAACGAAGACTGGGATCCAGAAGCGTGGAAATTATATATCTGAAGATGTTTTCCCATTTCTTCTTATTCTCGCCCTTGCAAAGTTCAAAAGAGGGCTCCCACATGTAAATTACTCTCGTATTTTCGCCCGCCTTTAATTATATAGCATACGTTGTAACGCTGTACCTAGTGTCATAATAAAAAGTAGACCACCATGTGCTCGACAATAGAGGACGTAAATATTTACTATAACGATGACGTAAAATTCGATTAGGAGGAACTTCCCACTGGAACGACATTAATGCAGAAACAAACATATACATCGTTTGTATGCAGTTATATCAAAATGTCTTCGGTTCCTGTCTCTGAAACAAAACTCAGCCCGGATGCAACAATGGAGGGTTGGGAGATCACATACCCATAGGTATGATTACCCATGTGCTGACAACGTGCTGATGGGTGCAAGATAAAATGTGAATTTGGACATGCTCAACTTTGGATTTCTGTTATTCTGAGTAGAAAACCACTTACCAAGCAGCGAGGGGAGAAGGAGAGAGAGAGAGAGTAAGAGAGTGAGAGAGAAGTATGGTGTTAGGTACTGTCGTAACCTGCCTTTTTCCGACTTGCAGGTTTTTTCTCTTTTCTCGGGAAAACTTATGTGTTGGTCACTGACAAAATCCATGTAGGGAAGAATTTTTTTAAATAGACGCAAACATTGTGTTTTTTATTGTATTCTTACTCTTTGCAGATCACTGTGCTGAAACGGGAAAACATGTCTGCACAATATTCTTGCAGAACCACTTCCGCGAATTTTCGCTTAGTTTACGTCATAGTTCAACCAAACAGGAAGTCTAGTGCTGCGTGAAAACGCTAAATTAGTCTTTTTAATGTCGTTCTAAACCAAGCGTGAAGGAAAACACTTTATCCTCTACCGTGCACGTCATAGCTGTGAGAAAATAATTTTTCACAAGCCCAATTTCCTGATGAGCTAATGATTTCCCAAGCTCATATTAACATGGGATTTTATCGGGAAGGTGACATTTTCCCGAATTTTGATGAAACATCCTTTCGGAGTGACTTTCAGGTCCCTTGGTAGTTTGAAATCGTCTGCTTCCTCAGCGACTACACACAAAACTTTTTTCGCCGATCATCATCTGTACCGCGGGGGCTCCAGGGAACAGAATCCACACCCACGAGGAACATGTAGTATGAATAACCAACAAGAAACCCGCTATTTCTTGAAGCCCGATGAAGATGTGATTCAATTTGTTTCGCTGAGTAAGAATTCTTAGGATTCAAAAAGATTTATTACGGGAAGTTGGGGGGGGATTATCCCCACCCACAGCATTAGGCTGAAGTACGAAGAACGGGCAGATGTCCGACAGTATGAATTGCTTCAACTCATGCTAAAAGAAAATTCATCTTGGATCGCATGAAGTTCTGAAGTAGTTATGTGAGGAGTGCTTCGAAGTTCAAAGATGACATGATTAATAGACAAATTAATCAAATAAATTGACTCGGCAAAATTCTTCGAAAACAGGGTCTTCTCGAACGTCTGGTTACTGCATTGGGGAAGAAAGCAGCACAGAAAAACTCACCCAGGGGGGCTTCAGTACAACGTCACCCGATTGCAACCGCGATGACGTCAGGTGCTCAGCCTAATTGCTCAGAGTAGCGCTGAACTGAAGCAATTATCATACCTAAGACGAGCACTCTTTGATCCAAGAAAATTCTCTCGGAAAATGCTCAGAAATGAGCTTTTTGTTTGTGAAAAATCCCCCAGGGATCACCATGGCGAGCAACCCTGACCAGGATCATTTGTCCAAATTTGATCACGGCTATCCTGTCGAACATATAATTGTTGATCGCATTCACCCGGTTTCGCAACAATACGCAAACTTTGCGTGTGACAATTGCCGGTTCACTGCACGTAGTGATACGTCAATTATGCGTTCGAGGATCATACAAGGACAAAACGCCCTCTGATTAACGATGCACTAGGCAATGAGTAGAATGGCAATGAACTATGGGTCGTGGCAGTATTACCGAGAAGAGGAGGTGCACGTGTAAAATTAGCACTAATCTAAGGACACTCAGTGTTGTTAAGTGCACCCTTAGGAGCGCGTGCGCAGTTCTGAATCATTCGACTGGCGATTTGCCATTTAAGGCTGATTAGCGTGTATGCCTAAATTGCCCTTTAAAGGTGCAAATGGGAAGTATTCGCGGTACGACGTCATGTTGTTAGAGGAAATTTCATTAATAGAGAGATAACATCATGAGTAAGTACAATGTTGAGAAGAATTAAATCACACAGTCCAGGTCAGTTCAATCTGTTGTCGCACTCCTCTCACCATGTGGGCCTAATACTGTAAATTGTATTATATTTGAATACATCAGGCGTAAATGGCACTGCGTTTTTCGCGGCCCTAAAAAACACGCGGCTTCCGACCTCGTCTGTGTTGTCGACCAACTGGAAACCGCGGTGGACGTTAGAGATCAGCATTCTCATCCCCAGTTATTACATTGTTGGGCAGTCACGGGTGACTTTGGGAGTGAAAACGTAAAGCACCACGTCGACTCCGCGATCTTTGTACATATGTCGCGCTGCGTCAGTGCATGGGGTACCCATCGTCCGAGTTTTGAGACGTTGTTGTTGGGTTTTGATCCATGACAGTTGATTGGAATACGTTAACTATCGCCGGCGAATCACCAGCTGTTTGAAAGAGACCTGTTTCAGTTTCGCTCCTGTATTCTTTATTCTTTAAACACTCTTTACCACATCAACACAACATGCGTAAGTCATGCTTCTGCATGGAGGGTTCGGCAAAGTTCTTGTGGTCAAAGATTTTCTCCGGCAATCGACATCTCGCATGATGGACGACGTTGTGGGGCACGGAAGAGAGTTCAGAACAATCGTTAGAAGCTGATGAACACGAAGTCAGTCATCTTTCGCCATTCTGACTTCGGGAGAGATTCTCACTGTTCCGTTGCAACTCTTAAGAAGACGTTGACATAGTAATAATGCACCAATTCCGTGATAGTTCTGGCTTACGGTCCACGCTCGCCAACTGCGTGTTGGGCCGGGATGTTGGTCGGGTAGCTGTGCTGAAGAGAGCGATGGAGCATCAACCGTTTAGTGTGACACCCAGAAGAGGACTGACCTGGCTCTCTACCATGTCCAGATCTGACATCGTCGGCCACCCCGTTCTCTTTTCAATTTCGATAGAATAGTTGCCATTATTGAGCATGGAAAAGGTGGACAGTGCTTCGACCGGAGCGTACTCCTTATGTGCACACGGAAACAGGATTCGTTGGGCGGATTCTGAGATGAGACGAGATTCTGAGAAGTGCTCCTGTAACTTCTTTTACGTGCAACAACATGTGTGCGTGATGGCATAGTGGTAGCGTCGGCGGCTCTCATGCGTACCCAAACGGGTTCAATTTCCGTTGACAGAGAGCGGATACAGCACTGAGTTTTTGCCCATATAAGTTCTAGCAACACGTGCATCAGTTAGCATCAAATTCACGCAAAAATTACTTTACGAGGCGTTACGAGCTCGGTCGTGCACGAGGGTATGAACTTCGAGACACTCTGCGTATCGCGATTTTTGGCACTATTTCCGTCAAGCTCTCCACATCCGTTGTCAGGTTGTCGCAAAGGTCACGACTTCGCGACAACCGACAACCTCCCAACAACGTGACAGGTTCGCAACACCTTCGCGACGCATCGCTCTCGTGTGTATTAGGATGCGGTTCGACGCGAACATGGCGCGCCTCGTCTCGAGCCAGCCTCGTGACAGGTTCGAAACATGTTGCGGCGACATGAGGGAGGATTACAACCAGCCCTGGACTCATGTAGGAACTGAAACGGTAATGTATTTTGGATGCGAGATTAGACTTAGATTGTAGACTGTTTAGGCTGCATCTAAGGACTCTCTTCCCTCTATTAGGATGACTCCACACTCCTGGTCACTATCCAGATTCTTAAGAAAATCTTCGTTCAAAACTCACAATCGCACATGAATCAACCTAATATGTATTTTCGAAATCTTTTTGGGTTTATAACTAATTCTTTCCATTGAAGATCTTCTTCGCTGGAAATATTTGAGGTGTTCCGAGGGATGCAGATACCAGTGGCAAGATCTGCTCAGGGGCCCGGTTAAGTTTTCTTGTTGAAACGTTGGTGGTGAAATTATGTGTTGACTGGATGGCATTCAACAACGGATGCCATAGTCCGCTTTTCTAAAATATAGAACGGAACTGGTAGAGCACAGGGGAGTCTTGCTAAATGGTTGGGCAATATAAGGAAGCCATGTTTTCAGCAGGACATCGATGCGACCCACATGATCCGGTCACTGATGAAGTGGTTGGGATAGCATAACATCCATATTTTGCCTTGTCCAGCATGTATTCCTAGCCACCACTGTTGGGATCCCCCATGTGCATCACTGCTGGGACGATTTACGAGAATGACCACTAATTCAGCACTGTCAATGGCTTGAAACATGCAGTCCTAAAAGTATGGAAGCGATATCGGCTCCGGAGCGTCGGAAAGTCATGCTTACAGTAGACCACTGCAACTCTTGGAAGTCGCCATCAAGAGTGAAGAAGTTGTTCAGACTTGATTCTTCGTGTGTTGACTTTCCTTCTGGAAATTGCGTGATTCAGAAAAGTTCTGTCTCTGAGCTTCATGATATGTTTCTTCTTTGTTGATGTCGTGAAGGCTCCTGAATATCTTCATGTTCTAGCTTTCGGCGTCTTCTCCTTCGTCAGACCTTAATCTTACAAATGAATTGCTACCTCATCACATTCACACAAACTTATACAGTAACAATACCAACTATGCAGGTAGTAACTAAGTCTTTCAACTTCGAGGCCAATTGGTAGTTGTTTACCTACATTTAAGATATTCGCGAGTCTTCACAACAGCAACAAAAGGAGAAATTGTATGATCTCTTGAAGCGATCTTACATTATGAAACTGTGAGAAGAGAAAAGTGAAAAGTGAAAAGTGAAAAAAATATTCACAAAAAATTCAAGGTAGGAAGAACGACAATCAAGGTTTGGTCACAGTGATTTTTTGAGGTGGGGGATCTGCCTTTTAGGTACTAAAAATTCCTTGAGAGCTCCTATTTCTGGGAACACGAAATCCTGGGGTGATCTTGTAATCATGAAACGCACTGTGGGATGGAGCTACCCAAACAACATTTCCCATCACTCGCTGTGCAGAAATTCCACAGCATCCTCAACTCTAATTGATCTCAAAAGCAAGAACACTAAATGCACCCTGAGGTCACAATTTTTGGTTTTGGTGAGGTTTCGCATTTTGTTTTCAACTAGGCTGATAACTTTGTGTATCATTTGAGAATTAAGTTAAAAGTTAATATTACAGTATCGCGGTCCTTTAAACACCCACCTTGATACCAAGGCGATTCCATTGCACCCCCATTGCCAGCGAGCTCGGTGAGTGAAAACAACCATCGCTAGTTTGTCAAATTGTCATGTATATATTGTAAAAATTCGTTCAGATCTGAAGAAGGTGCCAAGCGCCGAAAGCTCATTAAATAAATCCTTCACGAAGTTCTCTACCTACGCTTAAAACAATATAGCTATCAAATGAGGCTTCAGAAAAGTGGCATCATAGAATAGCTGAGGAGTATATGTTAAACCAGCCTGGGAAAATCGAACCCACTGATATTTTTTTTTCAGGAAGAGCACAGAAAGCAGTTGGTGTTGAAGGAGAACTTACACTGATCTTTAACCCAAATGAGTGGGGTGAGCTACAGCAGATGGTGTGATCAGCCACAAAAATACCTACGCGACCAGGTAGTGATTATCTACGGATGTGATGTAACCACGGATAATTTCCTGGGGGGAGAGTGCTCGTCCGTGGCTGAAGAAACACTGTGATCTGGGATCAGCCGGAAACCAGCCTGCTTAGCAGTCGCAAACAAATGTTGATTAGCACGTCATTTATCGTACACAACGAACCTACGCACAAAGTTTCTGCAAAGCCGTTGATGAATGCCTGCAGCTACGCCACTCTTCGTGGCTTCTCCGAAATACGACTTCTGTTTACAGAATACGGGTTATCGTGATGCATGAAACCCATGCATGTAGACTGCATGGTAGCTCATTATTTCGATGACAAAGTGCTCCTTACAGGATGGAATTCTACAGGGAAAAGTCTTCCTGGGAACACAAATTAAGGCATTTCCAGTGTCTTGTTCAACAAGTCAGACATTAATTCTTTTGGTGAAAGTGCATTCCGCTGTAACTATTTTTTTAACAAGTTTGCTAAACAGCTAAATATAGTGTGGAGGACATTGACGTAGTGTTTATGACACGAAGTACGATAGCTTCTATTTTCACATTGGGTCCTGCACTACCACCAAATACAAATAGTCATCAACAAGAAGGGGTCTGGACCTATTGACAAGTTCCATTACTCTTTTTAAGAAGCGCATACCACTTTGAAATGCAGGCACAGCTCTGGAGCCAGCTTATATTCATAGAATGACAAAAAATCTTTACTGATATGTATGGGAGATTTTGTTCTGATTACTCAAAGGGATAAAAAGGGGAGAAAGCAACAACAATTCGACGCAAAAGTTGCATCACGTGCGCTTGAAAGTAGAATTATGTAGCTATACTACACCAGAATGTCGACAAACCAGTAAAACACTAGTTGTATACTATTCTTCATATGGTCAATGCCAATTTCTTCTATTATATTATCGCCGGGCGAACTACAGTTAACAGTGTTGTTAACATTTCTGACGACAGGCTTGCTAGCAACAAGGAGCCAATTTGTACTGGCTTCCCTTGTAAATACTTTCGTCTGGGATCAGACACAGATCACTAGCAGAGCATTTTCCACCTTGAGCAGGCCATGCCAGGAGTACCGCAACATGAAACTTTCCGGGCTCAAAGGGCCCTCAACGTGACAAATCAAGCGACAGACATTGGGTGACGTGGTGCGTAAATTTTCTCGGCAGGAGGCACCCATAAGATTAGATTTTACCCAAGTTTTTACTGAAAGCTCGAACGCAAAGACACCTTTATAGTCTCGAGTTGGTGAAATATGAAGCAATACATGCTGCCGTTTTTCCGCTTAAATGATTATCTCACTGAATGTCTACGTCTCTCACTTGAAATCAACTGGAAGAGCGACTCGCTTGAAACAAAATAAAATAAATCTTTCATTATTTTTGGTTCCAGAGTGAAAAATCCCTATATTTACTATACGACTTCAAACAAGAGATATCATCGGTGAAATTGCTCGTTTAGGAAATAAGTGATAGCCCACTCTCCCATAACCATTGAGCTATTTAAGAATCCTCGAATTGGCATAACAAACTGTGGGTCCTGGTCGGTCGATTAATCGATCTCATCACCTGACCCTTGCTATGCCTACTTACGTACACATGTGCGCACGACTTGCCTATTCGGCTGCCACTTGTTTATACTTGCGGGGCTTTCGAGGACGGAATTCAAGAAAATTCAAAAGCGACGAGGTTAGTGTTTGCATAAGCTGCTCACTTTTTATCACAATCACTCGCTTTCTTTCCAAAAGATGGGCAATGCGCAGATGCAGCCAGACTATTTTTTCGCATGAGTTAGTGTATTATCGTTTTAGATATGGAAATTGTTTCACATAGAAGGGCTTATTCATTATGAGTTCGTGAGTGTAGTTATACTACTACTTCTTTGCTTGTCTTCGTCACTAGATTTTTCATCTTCTAAGCTTTTTTTCAGTTGGAGAGGTGAGGTTCTGGCATATTTTCCCTTGTCTATACAGTAAACGTTGTTCACCGATTTTACTGTGTTCTAGAGTGGATTACGAAATCAAAACATATGTTGGCATTTTGACATTTACATTTTTCTATAGTGTAGTGTATACGTACTTTCTCCTGACGCGGTCGTTTTTTTTTGCACCTAATCAAAAGGCCACACTTATCGTAAGTGTAATCGCAAGTGAGTTACACAAAAACCTACTTAAGTATAGGGCTTAATAGACATGATATTTATATTGTTTCAGAGAAAATGACAATTATTTTATGCTATGGAAATGAATTACCAGCGAAGAAAGACGTACTCGTCGACCAAGAAGCAATGATCAAGAAACTAATCCTTTGCATCGTCGTGAATCCATGCGAATTTGAGACTGTGATTCTGACGGCATTGTCTGTTCAGCAATCGCAAATTGCTGAGCTCAAGTTCAACAAATATGTTTTGGGTGAGTTTGTTTTCACACCACTAGGATAATTTCTGACTAGGACCAATAACGATCCGTCTGCTCACGTTTAGTTCATGTAATTGCTTCCCACTGCAGCCGAAAGTAAATTCATAAATTTTTTGTCGGACGTAATAGAGAACGAAAACTCGGCTCTTCTAATCTTGGAAGCAGTGTCTTATTTTGTTTCGAGCCTAAGACCTCAACAGATTCTGAACTAGGTTGACAAGCTTATTCCAGTGATAAGGATGGAACTGCCTATTAACATTTTTACCTGGGCCCAACTGCATGTCAAAAAAAACAGTACCTACAATTCCTTTTCAATCGTTTCACACAGTCGGCCGAGAACTTCGAAATTTTTGGCCGTGGGTGAGAAATATGCCTCTGGAAACCAGGATTCTTGATGTTCCTAAGACGTTTCGCGTGTGCCATTACTTTCGTCAGATCACGAAGACTGTATTACAGTACTATATTTTAGAAACGACTTCGAGATGAGACACTATCTTCAGGTAAGATTGCTAATCCGCTGTGATTGGAGGAATAATGATAATCATACTAACACGAACACGAGATTGGCTATGTGATACTCCCCACGTGGAGATAAGAAACCGACCCAACTCACCGCTGGCTGCCTCGGTTCTCATTCGGCAAATCACTTTCATGTATGTCCCAATTTTACTATTCCTCCAGTCCCTTCACTCTGCACTTCAAAGCGAGTGGCTGACTCCAATGTTCCTGCGATGAAACCTTCAATGATATCAATCTGACTAAAACGATTTCGGCTAGAGAGGCATGGACTTCCAGTGGAGCCCGCGCTAGATGTATTCAAAATAGAGAAGTGTAAAAGAAAAGTCAAGCCTGTAACACGAGATTGGGGATTGAGGAATGGAGATGTTAGGCAGACTGCTGAACCCCTCGCAAATACAGACTGATGTTAACCATGCACATAGAGATATAAAGAGGAATATAAAAGTGTTCGGTACTTGCTCCATCACCAATTCTTGTTGTCTCTCGCCGAAACATTGCATTTGCATGAGTGCTAAAATCATACTGGATTGCAGATAAATAGTTACGGGAACGCGTATATTATGGCTACGTTTTTTTTCTCCCACCGCTAAATATATTGCATGCGGGTCATATGTTTTTACCCTTCAGTCGTTCTACGACATCATAACCTAGAATTTAAGTGCCATGCGTTCAAAAACAATGCCTATAGAAAGTTATCATTTACCATAACTTCACATAATAGCCTTCATGTGTCCAGTTTTTGTTGAGCTTTTTGAATGCTCTCATCTATATATAGTTTCGTTTAGAAATGAACAGATTGATGTGCGCGAAGAACCTGGAAAGCAAGAAACCGGTTTGTGATTGAACGGATGCTCAGGAAGTTAGAATTTGTTTGCCTATACTGTCAAGCGGCCCTAAAGCAGGGAGCGAAGTTCTCCTTGTTAGGTACAGAACTATTTTTTATCGGCCTCTAGAAGTAGCATGAACATATAAAATAACAGTAACATATAACATAGAATAATAGTAACATATAACATGATAATAAGAAGAACAAATAATCATCGTGATATGAAGAACTTGCGCTACGCTTCGCCAGTACCTTTGCATGTGCTTGTTCTCACACTGAAGAAGACCGCGAAGACCGTCTACTGTGGATGAAGGCCACCACACCAAGTGTATTCTTCTCCTTTGACCTTCGATTATTTGGGATGGATTAGGCACCGTAGTTGGACAATAGCTTACGCAAAATCGATGTGATGCTTTCAATGACAAATATTCCGAAACACAACAGAGGATGAAAAACAGTATTAGCCCGTTGCATGATGAAGGTTGTGTCAGAAATTCAGGTCCGTCTACTATAACGGAATGATAAATGCATATACATGAAGATTACACCGAACCAGTAATTTTCTAGGAGACTAAATGCTTGAACTGTCCTGCGATTCATATCCTGTAGGTGGAACCGATCCATCTTTCAGTGTGCGTAAAAACGAAGGTTTGACGGGAAGGAGATGATGACAGAGCGCGTCGCCACTTTCATGAAAAGTGTGGCAGTAAGTGTAGCTTCGCCAAGCCATCGGGATACCTTGTCCCGAGCAATCAACAGAGTGTGCCTTCTTGAGAACCTGACTGACTTAAAATGACCAGTCACCTAAGCCTTTATTCAGAGCTTAATTGATTAAAAGTAATTGGACTATTTTCAGTGTTCCTGGGCAGATGAACTCAGACCATTTCGAGCTCATGAAGGCGACGTGAAGTACAAAAGTTAGACCCGAGTAAGTACGTCGTTGTAACAATACGTTCAGCTTACAACTATGTAGTGTAAGACATTATTAAAGTGTGTCTGCTATCACTGGAATTGAGCAGCACGATTAAACTAAACGAGAATCACCTTTATTGTTGAAGTGGCCTTTGCGTGATCTATGTTGTACCTCTTTTTGCAAAACTCACTTCAATTAGTCACTCAAGTAGCGGGAAAATGAGAATGTCAACAAGTACGTTCACAGTAAGTTGTTAATGGAAGCAAGCGTCGCACTAAGAGACTAGTGACATTTTGAACAAAAAGATAAATTTAGCCTGTGACAATATTCGGACAGTACGTGTCGGGTGGTTCCATAAAAGGTCGAACTTTTGGGGATGACTTCTTCTCAATTAACACAACGCGGATTTTCCGCTCAGGGCCACCTTGGACCAAAGCGAATTTCCGCTTGTTTCTCACCAGTATTGTGGAAATTAGGGCATATTTGACACGCTGATCACAAATATGCCACCTACTTGGTGGAACATTTAGAGTATGATATCGATTTTCCGATGTATCACATTACTGTGAGGTCACTGTAATCATGATGTATTAACAGTAGCAAAGGTTTTGGTTTTGCTTCAGAATTTGCCCAAAACTGGGGTTATTTTACGCTCTCAAATCTCAAATATGGATCTCAAATTCATGTTCATCATGTCCAAATTCTCCACTTGCCAGAGTTTCACTGAATTTTGTGAACAAACTGCATCTACAATACGCTTACAGCAACCCTACAATACTGCTCGAAATAGTCTGAGTTCATCTGCCCAGGAATACTGAAAATAGTTCAGTTACTTTTAATCAATTAAGTTACAATACTGCTACTGTAACCCTACGGTACGAAATAGATGTAGAATTCGTGCTCAGCGTGTCAAATAACCTTACTCACCAAGGTTTCACTGAATTTCGTCACTAAACTGCATCTACAGTACGCCTACGGTAACCATGCAGTAACGCGACGCTATCTTCACAACACTGTGAAAATTTTGAGCCGATTTTTTTTTGAAAGTCCCAGAACTTTTGATTGTCGGTACCCATGATCTACAAATTATGTGACAGTTGTAGGTCACTCCCGGAAGTATACGTAGCCGGCTTGTCTTCCTTAACTTTAGTTACAACGTCAATTCTACAAGAGCACCTTCAAGCCATAATCAGTTTTTCCTTCTCACGAAAGGAGTTTCTGGAAGACCTGATTACTGTAAGTAAGAGTTAGGTCCTCTACGATTCTAACACGCATCGTGCCACGTGCCTCCCTCAAGGAGAAGACCCGCCGTATCGCACCCCCACCAAACCGGTGTCTCCTTTGCTACTTCTGGAATTCGTCATGAATGTTGTATTACGAGCTGCTCACGCAAGCCCACACAGTCATTGGTAACATTTACGCGAGTCAGCTCCAGAAAGTCGCAGACCCTGTTCGAAGAAAACGGCCGGGATGAGATTCTGTACACCTTCCCCACGATGACGCTAGGCCCCCATTTAGCTAAGGAGACCCGTGAAAATTGGAGCAGTTGGACTGAGACAAGATCCCTCCCTTACCTTATTCCCCGGACATTGACCCTTCCGACTACCACTTATTTCGCTCCTATAAGGCATTCCTATCTATGAAAGAATTCACCAAAGTTGACGATGTTGAAAGGGCGGTCAGCGATTTCTTTGACTCCCAGTATCCCCAGTTGGGGATAAGGGGACCGTTGACCTGCCAGTTAGGTGGGACACTGCAGTGACTAACTATGGTGATTATATTGTTGAGTAAATTCCACTCTAGTCTGAGTAATAGAATAAAGCAGAAAAGAGTCTAGAACGGCTCATGACTTTCTTACCACACTAACAGATCAACAGCATCTACAGTATGCCTTCGGTAATCCTACAGTATCGCGGTTACGGTACAAAATGGACACAATTTCCGTGTTCAGCGGGTAGAATAACCCCTAAGGCCAGAATTTGGGAAAGCTCCATCTAAGAAAAATGGTTAAAACGGATAAGACACATTGAAAAATTGCGAAGGAAGGGTGGTACTTGATTAAACTGTGTCTGCTACTTCTGGAGCTGAGCACAGGGTGATGTTTGGAATTATAAATATGTACACATCTATTCTTCGCTACATAGAGTACAAGGTAGGTGTCAAGCATGGATCGGCTTTTTCAATGTTCACGAAGAAAAAAGCAGCAACTGTCAGGCACCTTTCGCAGTATTGAGATGAGTAGTGCTTCCATATGTAGTGTGAAAAGTTTTGTGTCCATTCTCTAACTCGCTAAAAGTTATAAGGCTACTACTGCGATCACCGGTTTCAGACAAAGTTACACTCCTTGCTACTGAATTTGTCAAACTCCCTGGTTTCTTTACAGCAACACACGGGAATATTGCATTGACCCAAAAAAGAGAAGTTGTTTTGCCCCACTTTAGAAGCTGGAGAGACCTTAATCCATCTAAATCTCACGTTGGTATGCCAACATAGAGAGTAGTATCGCCTCTTCACAGACACTGTTCATAAGATCACGGATTGTGAGGTGTGGATGTGTCGATGGTGGTCGCTTCGAAGGCGCACACAATGGATTGGGTTGGGACGATAATTCTAAACAAAGCAATAGAGTTCCAAAGAAGATTTTGTCTCTGCTTCTCCATCCTCGTCGGAACAGACGAAAAAAATTATTTACTTTTGAGGTCACGTGGAATCAATGGGATCGTACGCAACTATTATATTATCTTGCTTCATACTATCTCGAAGAAGTGTGGTGTCGTGACACATGAGCTCTGCTTCTTCGATCTGCGGTTATTTGGGAGAATTGAAATCAGGTAGGTTCAGTCCACTGTTTTTCATGATAAAACTGACAACGTTATTGCCGGTTTCCATTGGGAAGCCAAATTACAACATGTACTGCTGCCACGGATCAGCAAACACAGCATGCACACAATGGTTTAATCCGTAGCAGAATTGGATTTCTAAAGCGCAACAAATTCACTCTAATCTTCTATGACCTTGGCTCTCGCAAATAGTAAAGTGAGGATATATGGTCCCCCACCCCAGATCTCTACCCAGTGATCTACTTTATTTGGTGGAAATAGAATCAAAAGTCTAGAAGTGGAAAAGGTATATGCTAGTAGCAACAAGTGTGTGGGAACGCCCTCGAGACACATTCGTTTGGAAAGTGAACAAGAGTGACGGCTACCCTTCGCGGCAAACTGTAACCTTAATTCATGAGCGACTGAGGAGCTGCATCAATTCTAAAGGAAACGGTTCGTGATGATACTATTGCTTGCGTGAAAGAAGGAATAAATAGAACGCCCCCATCTATAATAATATCATATCATAATAATATCATCAGTTCTGCACCGTGTGTGACCGAAGGTCCTCTCTAGCTTCTGCCTCCACCAAACCCTACCACAACTAGTGTACAAGGTCTCGGTCCAGTACGCATTTGGCAAGCGTGGACCGTATGCCAAAGCAATCGACTGGTTCTCCTCACATCGTCACTATCAGCATCAACAGTCAACAAGAATATCAGGAGCGGGAAGGATAGAACTGTGGAAAAGACTTCGTTGGCGATTGGACGAAGCTGTTCAATGGAGATGTGAAGAAATCAGCCGTACTCTTCGCACGCAAGGCTAGATATTCATTATGCCGGCGTGATGAAGAGTGCAAACAATAGACAATAAGCAATAATATCATCTATAATATCAAGTTCGAGCTTGCTCGCTCTCTGACATGTTCACGATAACATGCACACCCAGCAATGTCTGCCGCGGTCACGCTCTTTCAAAGTCATATCTCTGTGTGACGTCCATAGTAAGCAAATTCCTAAGCGTTTTATATAAAAAGGAAAAGTTACTAACACGTGGTACAAAGCCCACGGTCGATCGAGCTCGTGTCCCACGTGGGGAAATCACTCAAGTTTGGCTCTACGCGTCAAGTGCATCTGCCGTTTGTATGAATAGCCATAAATAAAGAGTAGAGGTCCGAACAAGGGTTGAGAAAATGGCTGAAAATAGGATGTGCTGCAAGAGTATTCCATAATCTAGTTGAGCCTGTTATGAAATACTTTCGCACACCCTATTTCTGGCCATTCTCTCAGCCAATATTCATACCTGAATTTTTCCATCTACTAAGTTATGAGTGTGTCGTTTTGTTTTTTGTTTTCCTCCTTAGTGATGTCTTCTAAACTATGCCTGTTACTTGCGTATCTAGAGTGTATCAAATAAATAAGTAAATCAATGGACAAACAAATAAATAACAAAATTTGTTCCACTCTAAAATGCGACTGTTGTACCTACGTTAAAACATCCTCCAACGCGATGGCTAGCAGCTTAGGATGGCGTTATACGGGCAATTTATACTAGATGCGTGCGTTTGACGCGCATTCATCTATATGATGAGTGACAGGGTTAGTCGCACCACTGACCCAGCTTAGACGCACGCGTTTACGGTCTCAAGGCTTCAGTGCGTCCCTTTCATTGGGGTTTTCATGCCATGTTGACCGGTCTCCATGGAAAATCCTTCGAAAATGAATACGTGAGTCGGACGCACGACTGACTCACGCATCTAGCATAAATTGTCCAATAGGCTACGTGGAGTATGGCACCTTGTTCACCGTAACCACTGTTGGCGACGGTGATTAGCCAACAATCCATGGTGCCTATCACTTCCAAAATTCACTGCATTCATCCAACATCTTATTTATAGTCAGTCAATGAGACCCCAAACGCAGAGGAAAGCCACATCTTCACTTAAAGATGAGTTCTTTCTATTTTACTAAGTTTTTAATAGCTTCTTTGTTGTTCTGTTTCTTATTTCGGGACCTACCCTAAGAGGGAGTGTTTAGGAGTTCGCGTTCATATTTTCAGGCATTGGCGCAGCTCCATTCCCGGGGGGTGAGATTGTACCATTCCAACCCGTCCGTCTCAGGTGGATGTGAGATTTGTTGCCACTTCGCATTCAGTTTCCAACTGCTTCGACAACAAGCGTACTATGACAGGAGAATAATGAGAGCTTAGCACAACAGGCTCCTCACCAGCTCTTGTCCTAAAGCTGCCACAACTTCACTACCCAAGCAGGAAAATTTCAGGCACATTTTAGATTGGTTCCGAGGCGCTGCTGGATTTGCAGCTCTCCCGAAATTGTGACTGCTGTAGAGCTCACCATTGGCAAGGATAGAGCTGCACAAATGCCTGAGATTGCTTATTAAATTTTAAAATACGTTGAAACAGAGACAGGTGTGCAGGTACATCACACATCACTGTGCTCTATAATTTACAGTTGAAATATTAGAGAATCAAGAACGAGCAACTGCATTCTGAAACTTCACAATTAACCGGACCGAAATAGGCTTCCAGCTGTAAAAAGATTTCGATTCGTCTCATTTTCATTTTTTTATGAACTTTGCAGCAGCATCGTCAAAAATCTGACTTCAAACAACCTCTTGGCTTTACAAAGGACAAAGAAGGCGCATATCAAAATACCCATATAAGAAAAAGAATACCAGAAGCAAATCGCAAGAACGAGTCGGTTGAAGCATAGAGACTGATCTTGCAAAAAAGAACAATGTCTACATATACTACAGTCATCTAATTTGCTCCTAAATACACTTTTTTCGGCAAGATTCCTTGTTTTAATGAGTTCTTGGGAATGCTCTCGTGGTTTCTAGGAGTGTGCTTTTTTAACTCCACGCTGCCTTGCAGCGACATATCTTTTGCGTATATGAGAAGGTCAGGTATGAGCAAGTTCATTTCTATCATTCACTGTAAGCTCCTGTACAACTGCTACTACTAGGAATATGGACTTTCCAAAACAATACATTTGCGGCCTTTTAGGATACGGCTTCAAATCTAGTCGATCAGCAACCGCATCCAGTCGCCGCATGAACGCTGTATTTGAGGACGGTACAGTAGCCGAAAGCACTGGACAAGATTGATCCAGATGCTTTCATGTATGCGACTTCAACCCCAGTGTTTCTGCATGGTCGAGACACGCATCCGGAGTCTACAATGGTCGATTGCCGCAGCTGGTAGATTCAGATCCACGGCAAACTATCTGTGAAAGGGAACAAGCTTTGTCTTCTCATTTTACCATCATCGTCGATGCCTGCCTCAGTTGGGAAAGGTATAGAAGTTATCACAGTGTGTGATGATGATTTGATGGAACGCGATCTCCAGCGAAGTGGAGAACCTACTACTGAATTGCACTCGTAAGGACGCAAAAAGAACTGAATGAAGAATTATCAGTTCCCAAGTCCGGTCGTCTTTGAACCTCGTCATGGTGTATCAGTTTGAAATATAGTTCTGTAGCCGATCACAGGGTTGTTAGTGAAACTTTTATTGGCCAACGTCTCTGCGGCTTCTCTTTCGTCGGGACCTCTCTAAGTTCACCGTGGAATAATGTTTGTGACGTTCTACTAACACGTTTGACACGTTCGGTCGTCACAAACATTATTCCGCGGTGAACTTGGAGAGGCTCCGACGAAGGGGAAGCTGCGAAAACGTTGGCCAATAAAAGGTTCACTAACAACCTCGTGTTCGGCTACAAAACTATAATATATTTCATACTGAATGAAGTCTATCTTTCACAATGAATGAGAAAAGGTGTCAGTATGTCAACATCAAGTGCAGCCACTTTGAGTTGACAAGGATGAGCAGCATGGGTCGCAGCGAAAGGCAGATCTTCACCCTCTGAAGGTTACGACCAGTGTTTGATGTGACTGCAAAGGCATCATGCACTGCGAAGTACTGCCATGCTACACCGCTCTCACGGTAGACCGGTATTGTCAACGGCTGGATAGAATGGCAGTAAAAATCGTCGGAAAGGACCCAAATAACAGCGCGATCCGATTCCAGCACGAGAATCACGCTCGCTGTAAGATTGACTCGCCAGAAATTACTGAAAAGGGAAGTGCTGACTTACCTACCGTACAGGCCTGATCTTGCGCCAAAAGGCCACAAACTTCTCCTGACTCTCTCTAACGCCTTGCAAACAAAGAGTTTGACTTGGATCGATGGTTGAGCAACTTTTTCAAGTCAGTGCCAGTGCAGTTCTATGCCGCAGGCGTGGGAACGCTTCCCGAAAATTGGGAGAGCGATATTACGTGATGGTGACTCTGTTTTAAAACGTCATGGGAACGCTTCCCGAAAATTGGCAAAGAGCGATAGTACGTGATGGTGACTCTATTTTAAAAAGTTAATGAAATACAATGTTTCCCGACAACCTAATACTTCTCTTTATGTCATTATTGTAGGCTGTAGACTTGATAATAGGGCCAAAAAAAGGCAAAGCTTCTCAAAAAAGACAAAGCGTCTCAATGAAAAGGTCCAAGAAATTGACATACAGTAGTGACTGACGTGAAAATACAAGCATGTAATGTTTCTCAGATTCAGCTGTGCTACGGGAGTCCATGTATGTATATTTCAAAAAGATGAGGGCACATCCATGGGTATACCGTACCCCATTGTGTTCTACGAAGAGCAGCAATTTACGGAATTCGATACTTCGCCTTTCCATTTTAAATGAAAATTGTAGTAGCGTCAAAAGTCTGACTCGATACAATTTTTTAGCTTTTCAAGATATATAGGACAAAAAAGGTGCACCTTAAAAACGTCTCAGAAGAACAGGTACTCGTCGAAACTTCAGACCAGAGTGAATAAAGTCAACTCAGTAACCTGGTTGGCGTAGACGTCTGAAGGATAAATTTTGTTAAATATGTCCAGGTTTAAAGACCAGAGTAACTGAAGATTAAGAAAACAGAACTGTCACATAAAAAATACGGATGTATTAGAGAGACTAAATACACAAGACAGAGATGAATTAAAGGCAGCACGAGTCGAAATCCTCGACTCGGACCTGAGCTGCGTGCCCTAAAGTAGGCGTCGCGCACATCATGAATCTGCAAGGAACACATACAGTACCGACTTACCTGCAGAAAACGGCGGACTGCCGTCGCGTGCACGCCCGGTCGGCCAGTGCTTCGGAAGGCTCGACGCGCCAGCTTACGCATTTAAACGCATGCGGGCTGCTACCGATTCCCTTTTTCCGTGCTGGGACCCACTTGCGCAAGCAGGCCGCCGCGGGAATTCTCGTCCGGCGGACGGAAGGCAGCATCGCGTTTTCCCGGCTTTCTCGGGTGTTTCACGCGATTTCACCACCGGATATGAACAATACACCCCCAAAAACCCCAAAATTTGGCGAAATCACAAACACGATGGTTTCGACGGGTGCTGCCTTTAACACAAATAATGGATGTAGTAAAGGCGGTACGCTGCGGCCAGGTGACAAATGATCAAAATCAGCAGCGACCATAGGGGTCTGAAATCTCAGTATAAATAAGGTAGGTAGGTATTCATGCCGAAGCAGTAACATGCCGCTGAACTGATGTACATATGTAAGAGTAGCCGCCGTTTATCATTCATTCATGAGGAGTCCAGTGACAACTTAGATCCTCCCTCGTAGTGGGCAAACATGTTTGCTCACCGTTAGTGTTTTGCCTGCAAAGGTGTCAAAAAGAGCTGGGTGATGTAGAAATGAGGAAGCGACGGGAACGAAAACAGAATGACGTTGTCGGTCTTGAAGAGAAGACGGAGGGTAAGTGTTCTTGAACGGAGTAAACCTGCTCTCTTAGCAAGTTTTTCCTACTTATTCGGTATATCCAATTTATTTCGTTTTATTTACAAAGCTATGAACACACAGTTCACATGTATACATTACAAGTTCAAAGTGGACAGTTACTAATAAGATGAAAGAATATTTTAAACTGGGTAATGTCAGCTAACCTAGCATCGGGGGTTCGCTGACCCACTCACTAAATAGGGATGCTCAGCAAGTGTGTCGAGGTGGATTAATAATCATTGGTGGTCTATATCATGACATGGTATCATGACATATCCACCTGCATCGCAGCTTCTGGTTTTTACTTCTGGTTTTATCTGGTTTCACGTTCGCTGTTCTAACCCATTTGAATCATTTTTTGTGGCGCACCTTGAGTGTATACAATAAATAAATAAGTAGACTAAATAAATAAATAAATAGTAATCAAAATGGTCACATATTTTGGACTTGACAGGCCATTTGAAGGAAGCACTGGAACATTTGGTTGTGGTCCTCCTGCTCATTCTAATGTATGCAGACCCTGTCCTTGCTGTAAAACACTCTGCTCAGTCTAATCTTATTCGGTATATACCCCGCCGCGATCTTTGAAAAATGCCAAAGATTCGGCCCAATCATTATGCCGACTATGACCCTCCGCACGCGACAGATCGACTCACTTTGCATCAGTGAGAAGGAAAAATTCCGGGTTCAGCTAGCACAAAGGTGAGGTGGAGCATAGGCCTGAGGCAGAGGTGCCGCTCTGGCTCGGTTATAAAGAAGAAGTGTCCACTGCTCAACAGATGATAGAGAAGTGTAACGGACGGACCAGTGTTCAACGAGGTGCAAAGGCGTGAGGCTTGGCATTTTTGGGGATAGCTCTGTAGCATGCATTGTTAATATCAGATCATGTGCGATGTCGTTTGCAGTCCATCCAAGATTTTTTTTACTGGATGTTCACCAGTATTGCTGGAAGGTTCCACGAGACTTTTCAGGTCATGTGCTCACATGTGATATTTCATGAGAATACATTGGGAAGCAGAGGATTTTTGAGCTTCATGAATTTCTAAGTGGCCATGGAGAAAAAAACCTCTTCATAATCTTCATGTTTTGGTGTAAAGAACACAAGGGAAAAAGGAATATTTGGGTTCATGGAAATCATCTCCGGCCTTTACAAAACAGTCAAAAACGACTTCTGGAACCTACTTTTCTTCAAAGTTTTACTAAAACCTGATTGGGTCAGTTATTTAGCTAATTTAATTTAACCTGCGTTAAAACTAATTAGATTTAGATAAGTCTTGCTTGTTAGGAATAATGTTACCTTTAGATGCTTTAGCAGCATAAGTCTCGACAGCCACCGCTGGCCATACTGACCGAGCTGGAATCCTTACCCCGGAAGCCAAAGTGCAAAACTCAGTACATTTGGAGAGCAAAAGCAGTGATGATGTTTCAACCATCACCTAGCGAGCTATTCCAGAATCTGTAAAAATCCAGGAGGTGAGGGGAGGCCCATAGCTTCCCTCATAAGATATACATATGAATTCAGCTCACATAAACATGCTACTTATTTATAAGAGACTTCTGTGATACTGACACTCTCGTGTCGCACCGTCTGCGTCTTGTTTTTCTGTTTGTCTGCGCATCCGCGCATTCCACGGAAATCACATTCCTTATAATTTTTTCTTACAGGCCTATAAAATCCTAGATTATTGCGTATAACGTGCAAGCGCGCCAGGATCTCTCGGATCTCCTGCTTACCGTAGTGCTAGCGCTCAATGATTATGACTCAGCTACGGGGCAGTCTTCTCAGAAACTTTGACCTCATTTTTGGAATTTATTCTGTCAAAGATGAATCGGAGGATACTGCAAAATTGTATCTTTCCCCTTCAAATTTGCAAATATCGAAACGTCGGGAGTACCTTGAAGTTACTTCTAAAAATACAGGCAGGATATATGGAAGAAAATTCTGGAATGAGAGCAGAATGGACTGAAAAAAGGAGAATATGTGGGTAGCACCGAAAATTCGCTGCAAGTCGGAAGTCACAGTGAAACCTGTCGCGAATATATAGAGGGGATTTGCGTCACCTCCCCAGGAATCTTCTAATGGTTTCTTATCCGAGTATTTGAGAGCACACTCATCGCACAGCTTCGCCAGCTTATCAATTTCGTAAATTGGGTGATTTTACTGCAATCCACTTCTTGCATGAATAAGCGTTTTTAAACGAGTGTCTGGTCATTTTGTTGATCAAAATAAAAGCCGATACGGATAAATGTGGGAGTCCACGTAAATTTAACACTCACGAGAGAAATTTTCGAGCAAGGGGTGTATTCCTCCAATTCTGTTCTGTGTTGCTTAGCAAAACAAGCAGAAGTCGCCAACATCAAGAGGACCACGAGTCCTCCGAGTTTTACATTACTGCGATCTGCTTTGCCAAAAACGAAAGTATAAACAAGCGAATGAGTAAATAAATGAATGAAAAAAAAAACGAATAGATAACTAAATAAACAGATTTGAAAAAAAAAACTCAATGGAAATATCGATGTTGACTACATATGGTGAACTCCTACATGTGTCCAAAGTCTAGTGAATGTGTTCCCCAAATAAATTAATAAGTCATGCTTTGATGGAGACATCGGTAGGAGATTTATCAAAGCAGCCGAACACAAAATAAACGAGACTGAATTGTGGGAGAAATCATCTGCTGCTGTATGGCTTTCCTTGTTTACCGGAGATTATGGAGGCGACCAGATCAAAAACGAAAGCCCATTTACCATGCAATATATGTGGATTTACGAGTTAGTCGTCACTGTGGTCACAGGACGACTTCTAGCTATAGTTATAGTTCACCAAAATTCGATCCGGTCGGATAACGAAAGATGCGCATCAATCCTCTCCCAGCGAGTTCGACGACGATCAGTACATACCTCTTGTTATGCCGACCGGATCGGGCTACGATGCACTATAAATGCAGCCAAATAGCGGAGGTAAGCATCACTAACGACAGCCTTTGTGCTTCCTGAGGAGATTTTGCAGGACTCATTGAATATGTGTACCAGGCTGTTCTGGATTATGAACAACTTGGAGTTTTTGCTTAGAAAATGAATATCTTGGAGATTGTATCCGCTTCTGTTCAGATTTACGGCGTGCGGTATACAATATTCTGCCCAACAGAATTCATGCAGGAGGTATTCTTTTTCTCTTCCTTTTCTCTTCTTTTTTTTTCGAGAAAAGCGAACTGCACTAGGTTGAGTTCTTGAACAAGATCACCGTAAGGAACAAGATTGTATTAGGAGAAATTTGAATAGGAAGGTAGATTCACAGCTATGTGACGGAAGCTCACGATCAACAGTAACAAAAATAATCAGTGCTACGAGATGAAAAAAATGGGTACTCGTTGCGAAGTAGTGAAAGATGTATTTGAATATATAGAATAAAGCGAGGCTAGTTTTTCTATTTCAATTGGTATTTTTGATAGAATTTTTTTAATCTTTCAACTAGTTTTCATCGAATTCATGTTTTGTGTAGTGGTTTATTTCTAGGTTTTTATTGTTTTCGTTTTTCATCTGCTTCCTTCTACGTCTTCAATGATGTACACTTTTCTTTTTCTCTGATATGGGAAGTGAAAGTTCCCTTGCGTTCTAAGTTGAAATCACATAGCGATTAGCTATCAATAACTGTTGTTTCCCTCGGTAACCATTTTTGTCAGCAAAAGGTGGCCAAGATTAAGAAAGGAAACAGAGAATACATCAGTAGTACATAGGTGGAGCTTTCCACATTTGATGGCTCATTGGTGAAATTTTCACTTACAGTACAGAACATTACAAGGGCATATTACTACACCAAAAAAAATATGAAAGAGCTTATGGCTTAGAATAACTGAAGTGAAGCAACAGGTCGGAGGCAAATGATTGGGATGACAGATAGTGTCTTTGAGGATTTATCTGAGGATTTAAAAGAATTGAAACGATGGAAGACGATGGAGAGAAAGGAGACTTTTCCTTGAAGTTTTCCGAACTGTTTCTGATACCATAAAAAGAAACCTTCTCGAGTTTTCTGCCATTTTCTTGCGAAAAAAAAAATGCTGATCCTCGTAAAGGAGTGTCTTTTTCCTGCACATAGGGTTAATGAACTAGCAAGTCTCAACCACTACTGTCGATCGTTTATAATTTCGAAATAGCACAGAATGACAGCTTGATTCAAACGAAGAAACTCAAACGTTGCATAAAGTGAGGTGGAAAACATATGAGAAGGACAACAAAGGTTGAGAACACCAAGAACAGAGATATCTAATAAATGTGGAAATGAATAGAAAGACTTAAAAGGAACACTAAAAGAAAAAAATCCTCACATACTCAGCATAGAAAAGATACTGCATCAGAGATCTTCAGGCAGATTGTGTTTAATCGATGATTCAAAAAAAATAGAGTGATGGAACCATCTTCCTGGGCGGGCAATAGCTTGTCATGAATAAAAACGGCACCTGGTTGTACCATTCCGATGGAGAAGGTGTGGTAACACAGTTCTTCAAAGCGAGCCAGCATGGTGAGAAGAAAGAAGAATGATCAAGTGAGTGACGTTAGGGAGACCGCCACTTTCCACGAGTAGAGACATGCATGGGAAATCAGATGCCAAATTTTCGGATGTTAGCTGTAGTCTAGCCCTAACAATCTGGGGTCAGACTCACTTACTGAAGACGTACAGCTGTGGAAGAAACCAGCGTAATATCAGCACAACAAGCACAAGGATTGAATGTAACTCAAAAAAAGAGATCACCAGAAAGGCGCTGAGTAAGTCGAAAGCGACAAACTATGCCTAATTCCCGAGAAGTGATAATCACCGAAACCTAAGAAGAACGTAATTTTAACCCGAAATAAATTCCGAACTTGAACTGGTGCCAGGTCTTCCACAGATGTAGTCATCGAGTCATGTTTTCCATAATACATACCGCATAAATCGACTGCTAGCACTGCAGCCTTCCTTAAATATTTCTTCATTCTTTAAACACTCTTGTTCACATCAACACGACATAAGTCGCAATTAGATGGAGAGTCTGGCAGATTTCTCGCACTGTCACTAAATTTCTGCGGTCATCGAAGATCTCGTTTAGACGGCCACGTTAGGTGGTAGGAAAGAGAATTCATCACGATGAGGGGCTCCGCTATTGCTGTCTCTGTTCGTGAAGATAGAACCCATTGCTTAGCTCAAGCTGTCCTTCTCCTGTAACTTTGATATCGGAGAGGCAAATAGACACAACTCAACTTGCTCCGTGAAGGCTTCGAGGTACTGAGGTTGTTCCACTGCCGCGTTTGACCACTCCACAGGTAGTTCTAGTACCGTATTAAATACTTCTGCTGATCAAAAACTTCGCCGTACGTGGGAATCCAATACGTAACCTTTAAGTGGACAGCCTACTGTTTTATCGACCGAGGGGATGTACACGGTCAATAATTCACCTGCAAAAACTCGTAAGTTGAGCTTGACCCTTAAGAAAATCCCATAGAAAAGCGAAACCTAGTCAGAAATATGCTTGTCTTTCAGGTAACATTTGAGGGAAGACGACTCTTTGTAAACCAGACACCCTCAATTCATTGTTCCCTTTCAGCTATCAGCTGATCGTTTAGCGAGGTGTAGTGGATGTATTGTGCGGTAGTGCTAGATGTACAAGCCGAATCGCGCGTTCTTCAAACACACTTGCTGAGTAGAGCCACTAGAGAACGACGCCCGGAGACTCATTGCCCTTAATCACACACCCCACCACTTCCCACTACAAGCTCGGCCAACGCACTCGTCAAACATCTCATTGAGGTCACAGCTAACCCACATCCTGTGGTTCACCTCTTCTGCTACCCTACCACTGCGGGACTCCCGCTATTCTCTTAGAAATACCTCCAAAATATCCCTAATTTCTCGCAAATTTCTTAAAAATTAGCGTGAGCTATGCGCGTAGAGCTTAATGGCCGTCTCTCTTACGCAAACATGCACCAAACCCCCGCTGAACTAAACGTGTGTCATGATTGCCGGTGGAGAGTGCATTGTTCAACGGGGTCAATTACAGTATCCCACGGTGAGCGAGGACCCATCCACCCCCAACTGCGCACGCAATTAACACCTCTTACAGATGGTTAAAGGCTAACCAAACGTGCACTGCATGCCTACAACGTGGACATTTGTCCGATAAGTGGCATCAGCTCTTATCCTTTACAAGCAGAAAAACATGTCGGCATATGTTCGCGGAGCAAGATATGGCCATCGTCGGGAAAACTGTGAAAAAAAAATGGAAAAAGCTGGTCAGACGAGCCATTAGGAACAAAATTGTATTCGATCGTCGTGAATGTTTCCATGGTTTTTGCTATTTCTGGCTCTAACACAATTATATTTTTTATTGCGGTTTGGAAATATTTAGACAGAAGAAAAATAGGGCAAACAGTGTGCTACAATCTAATATATATCTGGATAAGACCTGCCTTTCCGAGCACCTTGTATTTGAAAACCCGTGAACTATTTTTTCCGAAAGGTTGCTTCAATTACAGCTGATCTGAAAAATGGGTTGACAGCTATTTCTCTCAATACTTACAATAAATGACCACAATGTATGAGGAAGCAGAGTAGTATTCCGACATTTCCTTCATTTTTTGATTTTTCACCTTTCATTACTTTTACTTCTTTTTTTTTCTCGAGATTGGAATCTGAAAAGATATATCACGAGTATACAATGATTCACTTTCCATTATTCTCTCTAGAAGAACAGAAAAACCTGGAACCGAAATCCTCTAGTCATTCCGGGCTTTTCTCATATTTAATTTACTAGGGTGCCCATGAGCGGAAAATCCTGAGCTCCATAGCCAAAGTATGACCCAATCCAAATTCCCTATAATGCGCTCAAATCTGTATAGCTCGTCACACGTGAAAGAAACGAGATTTCTGGCAATTTGCTGCTCATTTTCGGGACAGCAGAATTTCCAGAGAAAAGCTACAGTGCTGATATACATTGTGGCCTCGTTCTGTTTCCGAAAAAAAAAAAACCCTGAAGAACAGTGTTTGGAGTTTGCCGGGTTGAGATACGAAGCATTAAATTTAAGTTAATATGTCACTTGTGTAGCTTAATCTTATTGATCTTATTGGTATTGATCCAACTTCAAGGTCATCTATAGCTGACGTTGTAGGTTCAAGCTCTGATTTTCAAAGAAGGAACGATTTTTTTTATTTTTTTAATCCAAAGTTTTTTTTTCGTTACCAGTCCTTTTTGGGAGACAGAAGTAAAAGACAAAATATTAATAATTAATATCAATTAATAGAAAGAGAAAAGACGCACGTACATGGCAGCCTCATTAATATTGCGTTCCCAAGTAGACTGCGCTCTGAATGATCATATATTCCCATCAAGTGGTCTCCGACCTTTAATTAAAAGTTTGTATAGTCTATGGATATAGTTTTGTAAAAGTTGTGACAAAATCTCACCACACGATTCAGACATGGAGAAATCAAGGCATTTTAATAATGTTCCAGAAATAGAAAACCCCCTCAAATATTCAAAATTAGCTCCAACGGAATATTTGCTATGAATCAACATAGCAGGGAAATACTGGAAAAACCATAGAAATTACTTCTCGATGCCTGACAACAAACATTAAAAAAATGGAAACTAACAATCCCATTTGATGACCGCTAGGGTTATAGCTACCTGCCCTATTCCTCTCCTACACCCTGGAAATCCCACGACGATCCCCTCTTAGGAAATGAGCACTTCCCCAGCGAGTGATCGCCTTATCCCTCGATCCAGAGATGCGTGGATACGGGAAATGGTGCATTACCCTTCCCATTGGATCATCGGGTGCGGTCGGCGCGCACTCTCATGTGAACCAATTGCACTAATCGGCGGCGGACAGATCGCGCCCCGCCAGCGTACCTGGCGATTTCATGCCGACTTGACACCGTTGAAACAACTAACACACGTCCATAGCGGTTCCGATAATGAGTTTGTGCCAGTTGTCCTAATTATGTTGGGTTGGTCGAATAGTTCAGCGAACCTTTACATTTTCATATTCTAAACTAAAATTGAAATTTGATGGGCAGGATTATGTTTGAGGTGGCATAAAAACGAATGCTGGTGAAGCTCATTACTGCACACCACACCTGAGATCCTCTATTAGCCTCAATAATCTACAATTCAATTTTATTTTCTACTCTTTTTTCTCCTCTTTGAACCATTGCAGCCATTTAACTCTAAACAAAAATATAACAAATTCCCCAGAACTTTTTTCGATATTTAGTGTACCCCTATAGCATGTCAAAAAACCAAAGCCCCCTTCCAATGATTACTGTTTTACCTACTCTTTATCCCAATAAACTAAGTTAGAATGCTGATTTTTCCCGCGAGGAGAAGCCTTCCTGAGAAAATTGAGAAGGGGTGGCAGGTAAATGTCAAAATCTACAAGATCTGTAAAATATTTTTCTTAGTCATATTTGTTGGACGACATTCCAGCAAACTTCAGGATCATATTGTTGCTAACATATCTTGAAAACAATACATCTGGGCACTGGGTGTGATAAAATAACAAAAATAATATAAGGGTGAATAAAACGCAAGGGCAAAACCTCAGAAATTTTAGGATGACAACAATCCGAAAATTGCTGCAATAATCTCTGAAGCCTCTTTTAGCGTCAGGCATTATTTTGCGGCCGGAAATGCATAAAAAAAGTCGTGAACACTTCCGAAAGGCCATAGCTGTCGTCTGTCCTGAAAACTAGGGTTTTCGAATTTATACACCTGCTCGGGGAAGAATGGGCAGTTTAATCTGCATCTGAAGAAATTTCCAGTAATTATGGGTCCATAGTTTTCCATAGTTTTTTTTTCAGAATTTCTGGTGATGTTCTGGAAAAATGTAATCCCGCAAAATTATTGAAGTTGTCAGCTTTTGAGCTTGAAAAAATGCTTCCACTTCGCTCTCATCAGAGTTTCCAGCTGATTGAAATGTGTAGTTGTTTTAATCTCACCAGTACCACTATGGAGGAAATAAGATAGAACAATAGAGAAAATCCGCAAGTATGAAACTATTGCGGCTTGATGGAAGCACAAGCAAGAAATGTTAGTCGAACACTCTGGGCTGGGATTCATGAAACGATAACCAACCAAACCAAAGATGGCTAGCGTGATTGGTTATCTTATTGACTACATAGTGCTAAGAGACGCAGACGGCAAAAGTTGATTTGCTAGCGTGGGTTTGCTTGGTTATCGTTTCATGAATCCCAGCCCTGGAATGGAATGGTCTGTCCATTCATTCAAGGGTCCTGGAGCTGAACGCTTCTGAGCCCACAGAAATGTAGAAGACCAAAGAAGTTTTCGTTTTTTTTTGTGGAATACTTTTGCATCGAATTTCTTCTTTTTTCGATAGCTTCGTTACACCTTTGGGCTTATCAGGTCCTCTTTTTGGTGGTGACTGTTCATCCGCCCCTGTGAGCTCCACGGACGCGATTATTGGTCTACTTAAAAAATAGCAAAGCTAGTAGGCCTTTAGATGGAAAATTCTTCGGCATTAACTTTATTCCAGAACATAGTGCCACGAAATTCAGGAAGGAACTCAGGTGTTCAATGGTAAGCTCCACCGTTGTGTGCTCTTCAAACCTGAGCATCTTTGTGGAAAGCTGCTGCTACACTTTTGTGAGCCTATCGTCTATCGCCAGGCCTAGCCTAGCGCTAGGCCTTCTAGAAGAGTTTTAGAGGTTCAGACTTAGCAACATGGAGAGCGCATACGTATAGAGTTTCGAAAAGGTCCTTAACGTTACCTTAACATGTTCCTCCACTGGGAATTGGAAACTTTTGCCGTGTCCTGATCATTCATTTTCCTGGAAGGAAGGGCGTGAATGGGATTTGGGAAGGGTATTCACGTTATCATTACCATGTGGTTCAGGTACATTACCATGTGATTCATCTACAGCATATCCACGATTTCTTAGCAGGTTCGCAGTGAAGTCCTGCCAATTAACTGGTAGGTAGCTAGCATTGCCATCGTCACTATAAACGCCACCTCCTGTCTGCAAAGCCGACATTTTCGCTGCAAAGAATCCTAGGAAACCGTTCCCCCGTATCACCAAGATCATGTGCTTGATGTTTCCCCCCGCTGTCGACGAGCCGATGAGCCGCACCGGTGAATGAGCCCCCGTGGGCCCGCGGTTACGGTAGGTCGTCGAGGCGTGCTTGGTGCGTTTGCTATGTGTATGTGTGCGATGGGCGCCGAAAAGCAAACCCGGTGCGACGACGCTAATATCCGTAATTGAAATGCCGGCTCGCGTGTCGCTGCAATTCTATCTGACATCTACCTACCGTACCCCACCTGCCGACGCTTGCTACCAGCCCCCGGGGGAAGAGCCGCTGAAAGCCGGGCCACCGACGCTGCACGTCGAGTCGATGTGTCTTCCTGGGACAGCTATCGTATTGCTGCTCTAATTGCTAGCTGCTTCGATTTTTACAATGACAAGGAAGGAGCACCCCTGTTTTTGAGGGTCCTGAGCGGATTTGTTGATGGTTAGGTGGCTAAATAGGGCGAAGAACGGGTGCTCATCGACTGCGAGAAGTATATACATGTTCTTAGTTACTAATCACACGTGTACACACTCATAGAGATAGCGGTTGACTTATCCGCTCCGCATACATAACGGACCATACAACTGTGCTGATTAGTGAGTGTTTCGACAGTTTTCCTCAAATTGCATAGTTGTGCTGGTCCTGCACGGAAAATATACCACGATTTAGCCAAACTAGACCGTCGATCCGGCTGAAACAAAGCCGGCCAGGCGTTTTTTCTCCGATGCTTGAAGAGCCATGGAGAGGTGGAACACACAGAGATTTCAATGATGCTCTCTTCCACGAAATGATCTGGATCGCTCAAGTGCCGGCGGGGTTTTTGTTCCATGGATGGGGAAGAAATCCGTGGAAATATCTGGATCAGAATCGGAATCTAGTTGTGGCTGTAGAGCGTGTGATGGTAGGGGATCAGAAGCTGATCAGGATGATTAACAGATCCAGAAAAAATGAGGCTGAGGGCGAATGAGAGCTTCATAGGAAATCTCTCCAAAAATCAGGTGAAAAAATGAAGCAATGTGTGGAAAACTGGAAAATTTCCAGGGAAAAACATCCTAGCAGGTGAAATTGGTATACCAATTACTAGAAAGTGTCATGAAGGCGAAGAAATTATACCGGGATGCGAGAAATTTGCTATCCCGGGAAAAAGTCATTGGGAAAAGAGAGAAATGCTCATTTATTCTGGACTTACTTGAAGGGGGGGGGGGTTAACTGCCTAAGGAATATCAATGGCTGACTCATTCACACAATCAGGTCGACGATATTCCCTCAAAATCTGTCGATTGACAGGTTTTCCTTCGTTCCATATTTTTTTTCTGAAAAAAAAAATGCATTCAGGAATGACCTGCCGGGTTATGCCCCGTTTTTTTTTCAGAGATGAAATTAAATTTTTGCTGGTTTTCTTCCATTGTACTAACTTTTCTGCAAACATTAGCGAATATTGGTAAGTCCGCAGATGCAGAAAAACCCATCTTTTGCTCGCTTTCCTTTTTTTTCGCACTGAACAACTTGAATTGATTTCATTTTATCTTTCAAGACAACAAAAACTTGTTTGGCATAGCACACAATATTGTATATACTTATAAAAAATGACGTCATCATACAAATCTGTACATGGATCACAATCGAGCACGTGGAATTTCTGCAATTATCGGTTTCTTACCTAACATATACTGAACCTGGATCATCACACACGACAGTAACAACACATAAATTACTGTAGTAAACAAGCTCATCACTAGACAACTAATTGCGGCGGTTCAGCGGGGGGCTGGGGAGCCGCCGTCGTAGCCGCCGCGGTGGCCGCTTCCCGAGGTTTCACCTCCGGAGAGGCGGACAGCTCCTTGTTGGAGGTGGACGACGTCGGCGACAAGGAATGAGGTGAAGCGCAGGGTTTAATGTCGGGCTTAAGGTCAAGGATCTCGTCTATGGAGAGTTTGTTGCGTTTCGGCGGCGGATGCGAGGACGGTGACGAGGAGGAACGGCTCACCGGCAGAGGTAACGTGGGGAACTGAGACGCGGCCAGTTGCTGTTGCATCTGGAGGAACGCCGGGTTGAAGAGGAACAGCGCCGGATTCATGGGGAACGACGGCGGTTCCAGGAGACGATCGGCGGTGAACGACGGCCGCAGCGACAGATCCTTCGGCTCGTCGATCGGCGACGGTGAGTCCGTCATGCTGTCGTCGAACTCATTCTCGTCCTCGCTGTCCGATCCGTCTGACCCGCACGTCTTCTTCAGCTCGACGCCGATCACGTTTTGTCTGAAATGAAGTAATTTTGCACTGCATTTCAACAAAATTTGAAGGGAATTTGTCATGTTCGTAGGAATTTCTTCGCATTTTAAGATGCATAATGCAGAACATTCAATTTATTCATGCTTTTTTTGGGTTTTTTTGGGAAATTTTCCGAACACTAGAGGCCATTGTTAATCAGCAGTGAAATCTGCCATTTTGACCTTTTTGATTACTGATCTAGCCCTTCAAATGTCCAGAACTTAGCGTAGATTGCCAAAGAACGCTAGGAAAATTTTAGAAATCCATAGAAAAGGGCCCATCGGTCCTCATGAGTTCAAAAGGAAGCGTTTGTGTAAATGTCATGATAGTCAATAAGCTTTTTCAAATCAAAACATAGAAATTCAAGCGCTAGGATATTTTCATCCCAGAATGTAGTGGCATATGTTTGTCTAATCAATTAGGATTGGGAAGAACCCAAACTTGAGAGTAAGTAGCTCATGGAGGACGCTTGTGGAAAAATTTCATGGAATCGACCGGAAGGATAAGGAAGGAAGTCACCAATTCTTTGCAGAGCAGGTTTCCCCTGTTCATCCTCTTGTTCCACGTATAATATCCAATAAATCCATAAGCCAAATCTTGAACTTAGATATCATATAGGTGGTTTGTTTTCACGGATTTTTTGTAGTCAACTTAATTTATCTTAATGATAGTTCCCAAACTAATCGTTACAGATACCTCCCTTGGAATTTACCTAAAGATTTTTTTGCCCGGATTCAGGGACTAACAGAGCAAAAATAACAATGCTATCATGAATCCCAGCTTTGAGCGCTATTTATGGAACTCAATTTTGACATTGGGTTAGTTGCATAAAAGTAATTCAGAAAGCTCACTGAACACTTGATAAAACTGATAATGGGTATCGTTTCATGTCATTTCAGGTAAGAGCCGCATGTACATATGTTATGATTACCTGGGGCAAATTTGCTCACACCTCGTTAATTTACTCGTCGTTGACATGTGCGTCGATGCGTCTACCCAGGATGATCCAGGCCAGAATCCTCTTCTTTTTACACCTTTTCCCATCATTTTCAAGAATTAATATCTTTTTTCTGCTTCTAAATGAGTTCCTGCTGAATGGGCTTCTTGCATACCGTCCAACCCCCTGACAACCCCTACTGCCCCCCCCCCCCCACTCCGCTTCTGGTCTCATGCCAGTCAGTGAGACACCCTGTCTACGACACCGACATGCTTTGCTTTGATTTCGTCTGCTGACATGTTTCAATAACAAATTTCGAGGCGATTCATAGCGTGGCGCGTTTCGTTTTTTCGCCGCTTCCCAGTGACTATATTTTGTCTACAGATACACCACACCAGACCAAAAGCATTTCTCTAAAAGGAAACTCCCTGAGTCGAAACAACCCGGGGAAAGACCGGAGCAATTCATGAGAAGAAGGGGGGAACTCTCGAAACAGTATCATTGCCGCAGCAATTTGTATGTATCACACAACCCGTCTCAGCCCTACTAAGTCGAAAATAATAGGGTGCTAGACGAGAAACGCTCGCCGAAAGTCAAGGACGTCGTTTCACTATTGTGGGCAAAGCACTGCCATTTTCGCAGAGACGGGAAGAGATGGCATGGAGGCAGGAGAAAACCAGAAAACAGCGGCTTTGTTCCCGAGAACAAGAGAATTTCATGGAGGTGGAGAGGGCAGGACAGTGCCTATCGGTTTCTGCCAGACAGTTGCGAGGATCTCAGGTAGAAATTTAAAGGGGTTTTTTTTTGTAAAAAAGGAAATTTCCATTAGGCTTCAGCATCATGGAAAGATTTAGTTACATTTTCCATTTCACTGGACTTTTTCTTTCTTCATATTACTTTTTTTCCTTTCTTCGTGTAAAGTTTGGAAGGAAAACTTTTGTTTTGGCTATATTCAGAGTGTTCCAGCCTAGCGAAGAGGTTTCCCGGGGTCAAAAGGATTTTTTTCCAGAAAAAACCTTCAAGAAGTCCCAAAAAACCATCAGGATAAACACTTTCGCCCCAGAATCCATCCAAATAAGGATCCCTTGACGCGCCCCCGCCATATTTTCCCCTATTTTTCCAGTCAGCCAGGTAATTTCACGCTAACATGAGCAGAATGCGTGGAATTAATACTTGGGATTGAGGCTAATGCAACTCCTAGTGGGTAAAGATAATGTTCTGTTTATAGCATGTAGCGTTATGGCCTTGAAAAATATCTATTGGTGGATCGGATGAAATGGGAAAATTCCGAGCAATTTTCTCAGGAATTTGTTGCCTTTGCTTTTTTGAATCTCTATTTTTTTCCTGAAAATTTTGGACATAGTTTTCCTACTGGTGAAATACCCATGTAGTAGTTTGAGTTCAGGAGCAAGGAGACCACTCACTAGTAACTAATGAATGACCTAATGAATGACCTGATATGCCAAAGTAAATTTTCTGGAGGCTACTCCTAGAAATTCGCGAAGAATTCATGCGAGAAAAGTAAAAGGGATCAGTTGCCTAGATGACATAAGGAGTAAAGTTATTTATTGTTCATTTTATAAGGAGAAATTATTTTTTTGTTGTCATAATGAAGTCAAAATGATGAGCCAAAGGTCATCAAGTCAACTTATGCGTTTTAGAAAAAATTTTTTGAATCCATTGCTCCTGCCCCAAATAAGGAGAAAAGAGTACAAAATAACTGGAGAAAAGTTGGATCCCTTGCCCAAGAGCCTTAACCCTTTAAGGCCATTAAATAATTCACTAAACTTTGAGGCGTTCAAGCAGACTCACTTGTTCTTCGCGGCAGCTGCTCGGTCTCTCTGCCGACGGTTTTTGAACCAGTTCCCGACTTGCATAGCAGTTAGACCGGTGGCATTGGCTAGCTCCTTCTTCTTGCTTGGATTTGGGTATGGATCCTTGAGGTACCACTCCCTTAGCAGCGACCGGGTCCTTTCCTAGAACATAAGATCTCAGCCTTTGCTCGTGGATAGCACCAAATTTCCAGAAATTTCCCCACCTTGAAACAGTGCGTCTTTTGTTCACCGTCCCAGATCGTTCTCGGCATCGGGTACTTCTTGCGAACGCGGTACTTATCGACGGGACCGAGCGGTCTAAAACAGTTCGCAGGCTAATTTTTGCTTGTGTTTCGAGCACAGTGATTCGTGACCGAATGCCATATGTTTCTGTGACTTGCAGCCTTTACGCAAATTAGTAGAATCCACTAATTACAAGGTAACCGCGCGCTAGCTGTTAGGCGGTCGCTGGCCCACGAACACCAGACGGCATGCTATCCTCGGTTGTACCTAGTAATTACCGCATATTAACTCCTTGCTGGCTAGCTACGACATTTGTCTTCTGACGCGCAGCGGCTGCTAATGCTTAGAAATCTGACCCATGGCTAAATGGCTGACCTGCCGCGTTGTTTCTCCGCTTCGCGATAGTGAGCTTCTTGCCACATGTATTGCATCTTCTGGTGACTGCCTTGAGTGAATTTGTGATTTTCCAGGATGCTATACAGCTGTCGGAAGTCCCCCATGTGGAAACAGACCAGTGCGCGGGCCTTTAGCACGACCTCATTTGAGACGACCTGGAAAAAAGTGCACATTTCTTGCGTTGTTCTGGAGATTTCCACCGGATTTGCTCACCTCTTGAGCCAAACTAGGCGGCAAACTGTACAGAAATCTCGCCAGACGATCCACATCGTCCGCTTTTTCCAGCTGATCGCAGGTTTGGATTATCTGGAAACAAACATCTCGTGCCAGCCGTAGTTACACATTGCGTCTCAGCGATTATTAGTATTGTTATGGAGCCTAGTTAGCCGCATCGCAGCCCGTATCGCCTTCGCTGTGTGGATTTATCCGCGAAAAGCAAGGCTATTACGTAGTCTAGAGAGACCTAGCACATACAGCGATTCTCTGCTCGTCTCAGGATGCGTTTCAAGCCCGTGGACGAGATTTCCGGGCTATCACTGACGAGAGCAGGGTATCCTAATCAAGTCTGGCGAGCTGACAAAGAGCTGCCGTGTAAATTTCATTTTAACGTCCTTGAGACGGCAGAGAGAAAGCCATGTGTGTTGTGGATATGAGACGAATCGCAGCGATCCAGGAATCGTCGTTAGACGAGAATTCCGCCATTCGAAAGTCAAAAAGTATCCAGAAACGAAGTTGCGTTCGATGAATGCAAGGCTGTCTATTCAAAGCACTTGGATAAATGGCGTCACCCGACTGCAGCGCATTCAACCGGTGAAATGGAGCTGTAACAAAGAGCTCTAGAGCCTAGGCTAAACGGCTACACTTCCAGAAGCTTTCAGAAAGAGAGGGGTGCCATGAAACTGAGGGGTAGCTATGAACGAGCAGCTGAGGAATGGTTTGACATTTAAACTCAGCGCCCGAGCGCAATGTATTGAGTGGTGTTGAATGGTGGAATAGGATGAGGATGGCCCCGGAAAGGTTGCGCCAACTGACTCAGAAAGAAACGACATTCGAATACTAAAAGCATGGATGGATCCGAGCGGAAATGACTCAGCCGACGCCTGATATGGGCATCCGTTAGGAAGTTATGAATGGAGAGACGGGAACAATAGCGATGCAACTCATATAGTACATAATTTTCCTTGTGGAAATAAAAAATTAATGGAAAACTAGAGGAAATTTACCTGCTCAGCAGTGAGATTCGACGTCGTAGGGGAGCCAGGATTCAGCACAGGAATACTAGCCGTAGGAATCTGTGGAAACAGACCCGGCGGAGCTGCAGCGCCGGTGGCGGCCTGTAGCGCCTGGAGACCGGCCAAATTGGCGCCCATCCCCTGTAGCGCCAATTGCATCCATACTTTTTGAAGTTGTTCCGGCGTGAACATCGCCGGCGGCGGCAGCGACTGCGACAACGACGACGGCACGACGACGCGGCGGGCCACAGCAGCGACAACCGTACCAACACAATGATCCGCCAGCTTGCTTAATGATATGGGCGGAGCGTGGCGCGCTGATTGGCCGCCGCCACTCCGGCCCCGCCCCCGGCTGGTGATGAGAATAGCGGCGGCCGACCGGCGCGGCCTCGACTCGGCGAATACCTCAACTGGTTAGTCAGTGAGCGGAGTCGGTGATAGCCGTAGAGATGTCACCCCTGGGCTAAGTGCGCTCAGTATGCAGTGCCGTCATCTGAGCCGGAAATCCACTGGAGAAGGGTATTTCCTGTGTAGTTCTCCCCGGAATCATGTCCACAAATCGCCACTTCCGGCGCTGGCGATGAGAAGCACCTGAACGAAGGGCTTTCAGGGGGTGAGACACCCCGGAACGGCTATTATGTTAGGGTGGAATTTTTCAAAAAGGGCGAACACACTGCCGGCCTTTACCTGCTACGATTGTTTGTCCGCTGCTGCTGCTGCTGCGTTCAGCCGTGCATTTTGCGCCATCGCTCGACTCGCGGCTGAAGCGCTGTCTTCCACCACCACCACCACCGCAGCCGCATTTCTCACATTTTCGTCTGCTTTCTCGTTGCATTATTTCCTTGCTGGCACTGCATTTCCATTACTTTTGCTTCTACGTTCTCCTAAAATTGTTTCTTCGCGTTATTTTCTCTAGAACCGTGCAAATGTGGTGTCAATTATTGGAAAATAGTGGTTAGGAATGAAATGGTTAGAAATGTTGCGTCGTCACTTCTTGGAATCACGTTTTCTTCTGGATTTTTGCTCTGTTGGATACCAAGCCCCCCTGAATCGATTTACTGATGTGATTGAGCTGCTAAAAAACCCTAGCTACCATCAGAGGAGCCTTTAAGAATTCATTAATTGCTTAAAGTCAGCAAAATCTCCAGTACTTTTCTCGCTATCGAAATGAACTTGTTCATAGCGAACCGGAAATCCGACAATTCATTACACTGGTTGACGGGAAGAATTAAGAAATGCCCTAGAAATTGGCTTGATAATTCACTTGCAATATCAATGTCGGAAGAATTGAGTGAAAAGTAAAATTCAACGGAAAGCCCTAGGAGCAGCTGGGCATTCTCCTCTTTTATGACTTGCTGGTTGGAACCACCATGTGCGTGGATTTTACCTGGGGAGCAGAATAAGATAAAGTAAACGGGCTGGGAATTTCTCCAAGTAAAATACTGGGTAAGTTCCAAATTGAATTAGATTTTTCTGGAATGAGCATTATTCTTCCATGGATCCCAACATAGTGACGGATCGAGCACTCAAGAAATTTTAATCGGTTAAGTTAGAAAGAAGGGAGTTCATAATGGAAAAAGCATCTAGGAAACGAAATTGCATAGTGATAAATGAAATATGAATGAACCCGACAAAATTTCTTGCTTTCTGTGGAATTTCGGGTAATCAGACTGTACCGAAAGGCTAGAAAGCTTTCTAAGAAAACTATTATAAAGGGTTAAAAGATTTTTTTTTTATTTTCAAGAGACCCAAGAAATTGGTAGGCAAGGTTATTTCCCGGAGAACCTACAGGAAACCACTGCCCTAGAACCTGAAAACCCGAGCAATTTTTGAAAAATCAGCATTCTTAACATTCAAGAGGAATGGTCCACCGTTCTTCCAGAACAGTTGAGTAGCCTCAGAAATCCAGAGAAACGAAGAACCACAAGCACTTTTAAAATTTTTCGCAGGTCATGGGTTTCCTTCGCGTCCCTCGTTTAATTTCGAGACCAATTTTGTACAAAATTTCTGCATAACCTACCCCTCCCTTCTGCTTTATCCCACGGGCTTCATCAACGCCTCATTCCCCATCTCCCCGTTGTTAAGTTGCATCCGACTAAATGCGACATTACTCTGGTGCGGGCCTCGATGATGAGTGGAAACCTGTCCGAGTGGGGCGGCGATCATTTATTGAACATAAGTAGTCGAGAGTGTTTTTCTACCACCGCGCCATCTATTCTCATCTGTGTTCTCAACAACAAGTTAAGAGGGTAAAGACACTCTTCTCTCGATCGGCCGCGGACCATTAGAACAACGCCACACGGCCGCGGTTAGTACGGTACACGCGTCCCCCGTCTACGTCGTCGTATCACCTGAGGACCTGACACGGAGAACAGTGGCGTGCGGTTACATCAGATAACCCCGCTGAATACGCTATTCCGCCCCGGGGAACGTATTCGTGTACGTTGTTCACACGTGCACGTGCCGGGGGCAGTGTCCACGAGCGGTTTTTAGCACCCACTTCCGGGCTACATGTGCAGAACCATACAATATCCACCGGTAATGTGAGATCCCCGCTCGTGCTGGTAACGGGCACCCCCCCCCTCCGCTCCGCCCCCGTTATCAGTTCGCGCCGACAATCGCCCGATTTCCCCACGGAGCGCAAATTGCCATCAAGGAGAATTTGTTCGGCTGGGTATGACGACGATGCTGGGCCTGGTGGTGGTGGTGTCTTCTCGTCGTGTCGTGCTAATGGCCTGTAATGCGCTCTTCTCAGCGCTCAGCGCGCATCTCAGGCGGTGTTTCTCTGCGTCTCCGCGCTTCCACACACTCTCTCGCCGCTTTTTCCTGAGCACCTTCAAGCGCAATGAGCGTGTGTGTGTTTCCTGGGAACGTAGAACTTTTCACACCCTTAGGTCAGAGAAGACAAAGTGAAATCACAACTTCCTTTGGACCTCGAGAATATTCATGGGCATTTCCAGGATTTTCCGGGAAATGAAGGAATTCTCTGGACGTACAGGAATCCGACGCTCTCCTTTCGCTTCACTACGCAATATTGCGGACTTCATTAATCTCCGCCGCTACAGTTTTTAACACCGTAATCCTATTGCGATCATAGGCGCACGGGAAGTCTCAATTTCTTGCAAACAACCCAACTAAGCAGTTCCACCACCACCCGCACCACTCAATCGACAGCAGCGAATGCGATGTGATACCGTAACCTGAGTGAACTGTATAGAGACGTCGGCAAAAACGACGACGACGAACGCCTCTTATCAAGGTCTTTTCTAAGAAAACTAATGTAGACTTTGGTGAGAGAGACGGAGACTGATAGGTGACGCGTACGGTAAGAGGGTCATGTGACTGTGATTGCATTTCCGGGAATGGGAAAAACAGTGGGTTCGGGAGGATTCAGAAAATTCCTTTCAGGTCTAGTGTCTAATTTAAAAAACGTCCATGGGCTATGTACAAGTTTTATTCAAAGGAAACGCAAAAATTCGGTTTTTAAAATCAACGTATGGGAACAATACATGTAGATCACAATACAAGTACATCGCATACTATGTTCCAGGAAAAAAAAACTCTTGCAAAAGTTATTTTTAAGAATATCCTCCTATGAATTTTTCAGGAACTTTCCTGGACACTGTTGGAAATACCTAGAAAGTCATTTGTTAAAGGAAATTCATCAAAAACTATGGGCAGCTAAATCGAACTTTAGCTCAACTTCGGTTTAATTCTTTCAAACTTCAGACG
This sequence comes from Ancylostoma caninum, assembly GCA_037903475.1. Classification (NCBI taxonomy): domain Eukaryota; kingdom Metazoa; phylum Nematoda; class Chromadorea; order Rhabditida; family Ancylostomatidae; genus Ancylostoma; species Ancylostoma caninum. Next base: position 57,673 of record JBAJFG010000255.1, on the reverse strand, counting down.
TTTAGGGAAGCATTGCTAGCCTCAGTTCCTGAAAAATCCATTCCACGTTATTTGGACAGAATATAACAAGAGCACTTTTTTTGAACACAACCCACTTGTATTTCCAAGTATTTCTCCTCCTTGTTTTAATATTGTGGAAATGGCCAACCTTTCACCGAACAATACATACGTACCATACGCCCCACCCTCGAGGAAACTTTAGACTGCTCGTGAAACGGAAAAAAATTAAAGAAAATCGGTAACGGAATAGTTTTCAGAAATATTTCTCCCATTCAAAATTTGTAGTTGCGGAATTTTGAAAATAGGCGGAAGTTCCTAACTGTTTCACTTTAAACCCTTATCTTTTTCTGCATGTGGGCGTTCACGATTTGAAGTTGCGTATCCAGTGAAATTAGTTGGAGTGTGATTTTTCGTGTAAATACTCCTTGATTTGCCTTTTGCAGAATTACGCACGAAGTAAATATCTTTGGAAAGGAGCAACTGGAGTGACTCTTGCATTACTTCAGTACATCCTCAACTTTCGTTTGACTCGTACACCTCAACGTAGCCTTCCAGCAATACAATATTGTTGACCTTGTATCTTTTTCTTCTTGAAAATGAGAAACTAAGAAAAGTGCTCGCTATCATACGTGCGTCAAAACTGATCATTCCTTCTGCCGCTTTCGGAAAATCCATTTTTTGACCGGTCCTGTTTGCCCGAGTTCCGAATTTCACTGGTCCAGCCATACGTGTCCCAATAACGTATAATTTGGTCAACTCTTGAGTAAATAAACGATTTTGGAGCATGGGTCATTCAAACAAAGTGGTCCATGTATGACCACGCAGAATTTTTTTCCAAATTAAGCGTCATTCCCAAAACATCTTGCCATTTCCAGCATATAGCACAGTTCGCCCTCACGGTCCTGGGCCAAATTGCGTCGGTATATGGCTAGTTGGAGCTCTGCTATGGAAAGGAATGACCTAAAAAGAGCTAAAAATGTTAGAATCTGTTCAAGAAGGTAGGAAAGACTTTATGGGAAAGTTAGAAAATAGATCATAACAGCTAGAAATGATAAGTTCTGAAAAGTTATTGAAAAATAATTAAGGGGAGAAATTGTGGAAGCGTAGATGTTTTGTTTTTTTTTTCACAAATCCTGAAATTTAAGTTAAATCCTGGCACTCTAGTTTAGTGAGGGAAATCAGTACCCTCCCAATCCTTAAAATCTTGTTTCTTTTTTTCATTTCGGAAGTGAAAATTATGGTTTCATTGAATTTTAAGCCCTCTCCACGTCTGGATACTGTGACAAAACCCAGCGTGTATTTAGTCAAGCACCATAGACTGCCAAGTGGCAGCGGGTGATCCGTCGTTTGACCGCTGCTTGGCTGCTGGGCTGCTGTGCCATGCTGGTTATTCTGACAATGTTTGCACTACTGGCACTCAGCATGTAATCCGTGGAACGATTAGACGACGTACACGCAATTAGGATAGTGTCAAGCGCGTTGCGTCATCGACGTCAGCGAATCCTCGGCCTGCTGACCACACAGATGCGCCAACAACCATGAAACACCCCCCACGAACCAATCATTAGTGATTAGTCACTTGCCGTTCCCAGGAGGGGATCATTTGGGTGATTAAGTGTCCTTACACAACGTCTATTTTCAGTGTGACAATGTAATATAAGACTTTCTGTCCTCAGCGAATCGATGGATTACGTGCGCGACGAATGCGCAATCCACGATGGGATCAGGAAGATTCCCAGATGGGTGGAGCGATTCCAGTTCATCCACCTGTAGCGATGTGATACGATACGGCCCTAATGGGATCGGAACTTTCAGAAATATCGATCACTAATGGAAAATTAAACGCGCTCGGGATTGGTGGACTAAATCGAGGGCGACCTCACACGGGAAAGTGCAGTCATCTGAGAGGAGGCATGTTGTTTTTGTGCCATGTTCTTTAGTAAGAAATACTACTGTCAGTTCTGGTGAAATTATGGTTTAAAGTCCACGAAGGGGACTCCTAGAGGGTTTCGTTAACGAAGAAAGGATGGTAGTGGTATTCTTTAAAACGGAAGGATCCTTCAGAACATCTACTTCCACCAAAATTCTCCTTGATTGGCCATTATTGCAACCCTTTGAAATTTGCACAATCGATAGGGACCCTCGAGGCAATGAATGCAGTGCAATTCTTCTTTACATTCCCATTTTAACAGCTTAAAAATAGCGTCCCAGATCATTAGATCCGAAATTTGCCAAAATTCCCCTTGAAATTCTTCCAACACTCGTTCTCCCATGATTTCGTCGTTATCGTTGATCTCGGGATGTATAGATTCACCTAAAAGGCTTGGAATTGATAGATTTTCTGCCTGGAAATAGGTCCACTGTTCGTGAAGAAGAAAGCAAGCGAAAGAACTGATGATTCTTCCCTTCTTGTAGAGGAAAATTCTTCGGAATTGACTTTAAGGACACATCACCACTAGAACGCGGACTATACGAAGTCTGTAATATTATGTACTGCGATTGGAGCCAGTTTTCCGCGAAAGAGCAGATAATTTCCTGGGGTCTGAATGTAGCTTCTCTAATCAAATCTGGTAAAAAACATACGTTTAAGCTGAGAAATGAATTGCAGAAAAGATTTCGAACATGAATACTTGAATTGACTGCCTATTTTCACTGTAATTAGCTCCATTGCTTTCCTGGAAGAAAATGTGCATGACCATCTAGGCAACGAGGAAATTCTTGAGATGGCGACACATTGCCCGAACTATTCGGATCTAATTAGGGAAAAGAGCAACAAGAAAACGTTTCTTGGCTGGGCGGTCTGCTTAACATTCCTAATTCGTTTCAGCCCTGGCAATTTTCCCAACATATTCCTAGAATTTTCTTGAAAAAACAATTGGAATTCCCAGCTCGTCTTTTTCCAGTATTTCTCGCTATCGCGCATGATAAGTGCGCTCGTAAGCGGCTTTCAAACGGCTTAAACATCATTGAATTCGCACCCTTCGCAAATAATTGGACTAAACGGCAGCTGCTTGATCCGCTCGCTGGCGAACAGGCTCCTCTCATCGTTTCATGAGCTTTGTCTACTCAACATCTTGTGCTCGTCTTACGGTAGTTACAATATCCTCCTCTCATCCTCTTTGTTTGTTTATCGGATCCCTCTCGTCGCTGCTCAACGCGCCGTGTTCTGCTCGCATTTCACGTAATCCACTCCGCGGCTCAGTTTTCTGGATTTGCAGCGGCGGCTGCGCCTCGGATACTGTAGGCATGTCGCCACGCATGTTGTCGGGGACCCGTATCACATTACAGTACGCCCGTCCACTCGTCTTGACTCCGCCCCCGTTGCCGGAGAGGAGTCGCGATTCGGCTGCGCGATGGGTTTCCCATGGATGTGATCTGTGCTGGTGATAGGCATCATGTGTCGTCTAAGTCGCTGTCAAGGACTCGGTGGCGAGCGGATTGTGGCAGCGGAGCGACGCGCGGCTGCGATGCGATCCTCCGAACCTTGACCATACAGTAATCCTGTTAGGATGCGGCCGTCGCATCGCCAATGATACGCAGCTTACGCGACTCAAACACACTCACACCCCACTCGTTCATTGCAAAGACATTGCAGAAAAAGCGCTGAGAGATAGCGCCGACGAGTGACGGGGGACGAGCGGCGCGCGGAGGGGAAGGGGCAGGAAAACCCGCCGCGAATGAAGCCCAAACAACCGCCGCGCTCTCTATTACAATCAGCACACATGCGCAGGTAGCAGCACGGTATTACGTCATGCATCAGTTGACAGTCAGTTGACGGGTTTTCTACTAGGCACAGCAGGAAGTCATTGGATGATGTAGCGCTCCTAAAGAAATTCAGGATGGTATGGCCTTCCTTAGCCTAGGAATCACCACTATGAACCTGAATCATCACTTGACAGTCAGTTGACGGGAATTACTCGCACCTGGAAGGCTTATTAGTTGCCTAGGTCCAGGAGAAGCTCGACTCTTAGTTGATCTACTGCGGCTGGGCTTAATCCTGGGAACGGGTTTGAGGTGAGCATGCTCCCGTGAATGGTCTTTTTTCTGACGGTCCTTTACCTACTCCAGATTTTTTGGTGACTACATTTAAGCGATTTTAGCAAAATTTCTGAAAGAAGATAAAGGAATTGTGGTAGGAACCAGAGACTAGGACCAACACTAATTACCTGGATTTTAGGTAAAACCCCTTAGATTTACAAGTGAATTGCCCGATTCGAGCGGAATCCGATTTCCTCTTCAAAAATGCATTATATATACTCTATGTTTAATTGAATTTGCTTGAAGACTAAGAGAATATTTCGTGAAAACCCACAATTCATCAGGATATTGTCGGGAATTTGCAGGCAAACCCTAAGAAAGTTAGGTGTAGGGTCACCAGAGTAGGTACTCTTGTGAAAATGGTCTCAGCGGGGACATAATTCCAGAGTGCTCGAAATACGTGCATCCTAAAAATTGCCTTTTTTGAAATTGGTAGTCAAGGTTTCAACAAAATGAAGATGAGAGGAACGAAAACATGGCAAAAAGCAGCTGAAGAGTACTTGCTAACAAAAAAAATGTGGCCAGCTGTTCATTGAATTTCTTAAGACTCCACAATCCAGGAATATTTCTTGTTACTTCTTTGATGTATTCACGATAATTCCGCTCAATAGTCAATTATTAATTTTTTATAGTTTAGCCGCTAGGGAATGTGGGAACCAGACAACCATCCGGAAAGAACATCGCTTTTCCCAGGACTTCTTGCAATTCTTGCGCCCTGTTTTCCTGTTTTCGAATACTTCATCTCCTTGGTTTACGACAACACTCTCCCAATATGACCATCCACTTGTTCTCGTGACAATTCCCACTATTAGCTGCTGGTTTTCATATCAGCTAACCTTACGTGGCCGTACGGGGACACCCAAACGCCATCGAGGGCTCTCCATAGTACAAGTGCGACATAGAAAACGCACTGGAACATTTCAAACGATTAAAATCTAGTCGAATTCGAACAATGCGCGCTTTTTGCTTGGTCTCAGTATTTTCCTGCTGCTCATTGCGATGTGAGGAACTCACGCGTCAGGATCGTCGTTCCAGTTTCTTTTTTTCCATAAAAACAATCGTAAAGCGGTTTTCATTTAAAAAAATAGTAGTTTTGTTGCTATACTTTCATATAAGAACCCTGGAATTCTCGTGCACTTTAGCGGAAATGGTGAAAAAAAAATAACGCGAGCATTGTTGCGTTGACAAGTCAACGAACGAGAATTTTGCGAATTGTTGGCACCGTTCCGTGATTGCACCACCCAAACTAGTAGATATAAGAAAACTAAAGGTTGATTTAAAAAACGTACGAATGTGCGAAAACTAAAGGTCAATAAAATTAAAATCACCAGGAAAAAGGCTTCAAATTGCAAGCACAGGATGTGTTCCCAAGTTTTTCAGTAGTATTCAACAGAATTTTTTGTAATTTTTGGACAATTTAAAGTAGAGATACCGTTCAAGAAATGAGTTTTTATTTTATCTAATTCTCAAGCAGCGAGAAAAAACAAATGGATTTGTTTCTCCTGAAAGAGCGCTAGCTGAGCCAAGTATTATCCAAATTGGACAGCGTTCTAACTTCAAACAGCTGTTACTTTTTAGCACCTCAACCTCGCATTGTCCCGAGAGAATCAAATATGGGTAAAAATCTTATTCTTTCTCAATGAGTTAGGACATTTTCCTGGGACCCCGGGTTTCTCTGTTTAACTAGAACTCAAACAAGGGGTCATGGCGCCGGATATCTAACAAATGACGCTCATACAACGTAATAAACGCAATAGCTTGTAAAATAAAAACAATAATCAAAATAATTATTAAAAACCTTAGTAAAATCAAGAATAAATTTATACATATTCAAGTAGTTTTGCTCTGCCCTGTAAGAAGGAATCCGTAATTCTCAGCTCTATCTATGCACTTGAGACGAGGTACCTATTTGAGGGTTCACGTCCCGATAATACGCCCTAATCCTCGAGGACTTTTTTGTGTTTGTCGTTACCTCTTCCTCCTGTATAAGGTTGAGTATAATTACTGCTAGAACACTTTAGTCACCGCAGCAGAATATCCTCGTGAATTCTTAGAGAAACTTTACACAATATTTCCAGGCGAAATTCGGAAATCTGGAAGAGATGGCCTCAAAAATTTTTCGTCCCGCCACTTCCTCCTCATCCTCGTAGAGCAAGGCGTTCCTTGCGGGGTAAGGTGAGTTGACCCATACAACTGACTAGGATCTCTAACCTCTGTCTCTATTCCTAGAAATCAAGCAAGAACCCCGGCCAGCCCTTGATGGTTGCTAAATCGCAAAGGGTAATACCGTAGTCGGAAGCGATGCCTGATGGCCGAACGAGCACGCGCGCGCGGTGTTTTGATACAGCTGAGCCGAGGCGAGCGGGCGGCGAGCATCGTCGTGCGACACACAAGAAGCCGTGCATTTGTGCGTGTTTCGATCTGCTTCGCCGACACTTCTTTGTTTGCGTCCATTCAACGGACTAATGAGAGGCGAACTAGCACACCACTAGCGATTATTGGCGAGCACAACGACGAACGACGAGCACTGGTGAGTGCTCGAGCCGAGCAGCGCTGCGCCAGCGATGCCTCTCGTCGACAACCACACCGAGCCGGGGGAGAGACCTCCTCGAGTGCGGCGCGACGTCGCCACGCGCGGTCGACCTTCTTCCGCTGGTGTACTTTATGAAAGGAGCCATCTCCGGCGAGAGAATTACACTGCAATACGCAGTTCCGGTGCGGTTAGTGGCGTTCCGCTGAGTCTGAATCGCCTACTTTTTGCACTGTTTACTCGGGAACGGCAACAATCAACAGGATTCCTGAATAGGCCCAGTTTCCACACGAGCAATACTTTACAATTTCCCTTTAAGTTTCCAGGAAATATCACCTCAACCCACCCGAGAAAGATGCCTGTTAAAGGTCACATGTCTCGCTCCTTCTAAAACCCCTATCGATCCTCGCCCTAGATGGACGAGCCGGAGGGCGTGTCAAAGTATCAAATCGCCTCGGGACCAACAAAAAACGAAGCGCCGCTAAGTGATGCGCTGTGGGACGTCCGATACGGTGCATTAAGTGCCTCCGCATCACCTGATCTCAACAGTTTTTTGGTGGTGGATTACAATGAATTGTAAAAGCAGCATCGGAAGCGAAACATTCCTCATACGGGTTTTTCGTATTGGTGAATACTACAGTCGCAGTCATTCTGATACGGTTATAGTTCCTTCGATGGTGGGGTTTCGCGATCGCTGAGTGGAGAGGGTGCAACGCGGTTTCGTTATAGTTCTGTCACATTCTGACAAGTAGTAATTGTCATCGTATCCTGACATGTTCTGACATGCACCACGTTCTAACAAATTCTCACACGTATATTGAGTTGAAGAAACTCGTTATAATTCTTTAGGATACATGTGGGACGTGTCAGGACGTGTCAGAAAGAGTGGGCCACCGTGAGGCAGCCGTGTCGCGACGGAATCGCGAACCGATTGCGAGGCGGTCTTAACTTAGGAGCTGAAACTGAGCCAAGATGGCGTGGACTACAAGTATGTCAACGGATTTGTTGCTTGGAGTTTCGTTTAAAAGTTGTTATATAGACGGTACGGTTAGGATGAATTCCGACAAAGTTTTATTCATGGCAGCGTTATCCAATTGCCAAGCAGACCCATGGAATCATGTAATAGTGGTTAGTAAAAAAATGTCATGGGCGGGTGGCTGAAAACCATCCGGAAATGTTCACGAATCTCGTCACAGGAGTTTTTAGCCGAACATTTGTACTAAACTCAGGATTTACCAGGATCATAGATTGGTTGAAATCGCACTATCCTTCGATATACGAAAATTGCAGAACAGGAATACGCTGGCAGCCTTATCTAGACTAGGCCAGGTTTACCCGTTCACCCACTTTTCGTTATCTTCCAGCGACCGAATGCAGCATTAGAAGTAACCTCTATACCCAGCTGGTACCCAATCATACCCGCGGGTATGATTGGGTACCAGCTGGGTATAGAAATGTGGTATATGGGCAAACATGATGATGGGTGACAGGCGAAGAGTAAATTTGACTGTATCGACGCGTTAACCATGTGTAATCTCAATGATCCGGGCTCAGGTTCACAAACACTTTGGGATCGTGCTGCCCCTAGATATACCAGGATTGGGAAATCATGACGGTCACCACTGCTCACCGCATGTATACACTCAGGAAGATAACCTAGGGTAAGTTTCTCTCGTATCTGCCAACGAATAAGGATTCAACTAGCTTTGCTGTCGAGTTCCTGGGAGGAACTAACGATTCTACTGACCAGTATGTGGATGTACTTTCAATTTTTTATGGTTAGTATAGAATTCAGCACATCATTGAAAATTACAGGATTATCTTGGCAAAATTCGTTTAAATAAACTCTGAGCTAAAATCTGGGCATGGATTCATCACTGAAAAAATGGATTGTCTCACAGCAATGGGTGCGATTACCCATGGCTAGCAGCTAGGTATAGACAGCGTCATATATGGGTAAGATTTGCTTACGTTGACACGTTTATCATGTGCAGTCTCAGTGTTGCCTGCATGTAGGCCCTGGCCTCTCCTCTCCTATCCAGAAACCTTCCCATAACTAACTCGTCGACCGTTATTCGGTGTGAATGAGTATGTGTAAGTGGTAGTGATTTGTGTGTATGGTGTTGGCTGGTGTCAAGGTGGTCTTCAATTACGTCGACGGAGACGCGGTGGGTTGGCGTGCTCGATTAGCTGCACTTAATAGTCGACTATTGTGTTGGCGCGTAGGTTACAGTATGTGTAAGTGACTGCGGCCGGCCGTCAGAGTGTAATTGCGTCCGAAACATGCTAAACGCCAGTGGGGGTTATTGAGACGCACACACTTGGGACTATGGCTCTATTCATTGCTGGCAGACCACCTGCCGTGTGAAACACCTTCATCGATACAGCCCCAGAGACCAACTTGCTCTGCAAAAGAAGTCAGTTAGGCCGCGGAGAGAGTACATAGTATAGTGGCCTTGGGGGAGCGGCTATTTTTACTCAACGCCCTTCGGACCATTGCTTAAGGACTCACTGCAGTAATAACATAAAAATTGATAATAATTGATAGTAATAGTTAAAAGTTATTCAAGTGAAAGCCTTACGATGCACAGGGGAATCTCAGTTCCGGGAGAAAAGGACACGTTTTACGTGTTCCCCAATCCAGACCTAAGGAATTCCAGAAACACTCCAGAAAAAAATTATCGCCGAAGCTAGACGAAGCCCATAGAAATTGCTTTTGTTCCCCTTTTTTGAGTCATTTTGCGCACAAATGAAACTTCCGAAAAGCAACTAAGCCAGCACAGATTCCACATGATACGCTATTTATAACGACGAAAGAGACTTCCCCCCCCCCCTGATCCTTCGGAGCAATGTTTGTGGATATATAAAAGAATAGGACTTATGGATAACTCAGTCTTCTTTGAGAGAACATCGGTGTTGTGCCAGGTAAAGTTAGCAATTCCAGAAAAGAATCTTTCAAAAAATAGAATATATGTACGAAATGATTACTGTTCTATAATGACTACTTCTGGATTTCATCAAGCTTTCTAATAAGAAATTCTTACAGAAAAAAAAGAGGTTTCCGGAGCTCCTGCACATCTGATTCTGTTATTCAGTCCAGCTTTCAAATTCAGGGATTAACATTCTTCGACTTGATACCCATGCCCATCTCATGCTATGTACTCCCGAGCGAGCAGAGTTTCCCGGTTCTTTTTGTGCTAATTTCCTCGTGACTCATATAGAAAAAGCCACATCCCTGCATTTTCCCGGCAATAATTTCAAGAGTTTCCAGATTTCCAGTAGAAACATTCGCTGAAAAAATTGTGGCAAGTTCGTGGAAAAAATTCTAGATACTGGATCACATTTATCAAGCTTAAAGAATGACCTGAATCATATTCCGTGTAACTCTATGAGAAAAAGCGCATGGGTCACTCAATATTGGACTCTGAGGCAGGGATAATTTCTACAGTTGCTTTCCATTTTTAAATGGAATTTTGTTATTTCAAGATCTGCTGTGCTCAGAGTCACTTGCATCAACAAGAAATAAAGTTGAGGTTAGTTCGCCAACTTTTCACCAAATTGGAGTGTGCTGTAATAGCAATAAACTGAGGCAATTATAGTTTTATTTTTTTGGATTTTAGTATAATTTTTGATTTTAGTTTTCCTTTGGTGCACTATCCTTACATGAAAACTAAATTGTGCTATAAGTTTCTTCCTGCACTCACGAATAAGGTAAAGGAAACTTATAGTTGTATATTTGAGTTTTGTTAGACATAGACATACATATACAAGATCGACGCAAATTCTACAAAAAGAAAAAGTAGACACTTGTACACAGGTGATAAGTCACGTTCACTTTGCTGAAAATCCATTCAAAACTTGCGCGAAACTCATCCTCAACCAGCAGTAATCTTTCCACTCTTTTGTCCTCATCAAAGCACCGTATGCGTGTCTGCACTTCACATTACCAAAGCGAGACCTATTTGCCGTCGACGAGTGTTAAATTTCACACCGCACTCGGACCTCAAACCTCAATCGGATGTGTACTTTCACGCGGTTTAGAGTACTTACATGGTCGTTGAGCTTTTGGTCTTTGAATTCAGTAGTTCGCTGCTTATAGTACTTTGTTAGAATTTACAAAACATAATTGAAGCATGTAGGCAGTATTATGTGATGAATGAGAAAATCACAAATATTAAAGAAAAAAGCCCACTTATTGGGGAACATGAAATAGTAAACGAAAAAGCCGACCAAAATGCCCAAGAAAAGTAGGGAACTTCTTGAACTAGACCAAAAGTTCCGCCATCTTGTCAAAGGATGCCGCAAGAGAATAGCCTTTTTTCGCCAAATAAGAAATGGTGGATCTGTCACAATTGGTGAAAAAAGCAATCGACACCTTGTTTTGTCCGTATGAACCACTTGATGGATGGAGTATGATGGATGAGCACTATCGGAATGATGGAAGCGCTCTATTGAGGAATCCTTTTGATGTAAGGGGATCAGGTCTGCTCAGCATTTTGAAAGCATTACGTTTGTAACAGGAAAGGATGGATATATAATTTTTGTGAGAAGTCCAAGGCTTTCATATTATGTGGTTCTTCCTTGAGTTCATGGGGGAAGAAAATGACGTGTTGCATAATTGAATGTCTTACAAAGGCAAGGCTATCCTCGTCAGACCCGCACACTTGATCACTTCTTATACTTCTGATTCAAAACTTAATTAGAATTCTGGATCCTTTTTGGTCCTCAAGGGAGGATCCTGTTTACCACCCCCGTCATTTCATATACTGGTAGCGTCTTATGAAAGTGGTCTTCTGAACACTGTTGAACTCCACTATCCTGGGTAACTGATTTTTCCACAATTTGTGGGAAAGTCCTCGCAAAATCTCATTTGTCCAATGTTTACCTAGTGTACGATGGAGATAGTGAGGAGTATCCACTGGGAACACATAAGGCAGAAAGCTGGAAAGAATTTCAAGGTAAGTTTTTAGACTCAGGATCTGTTATAGCGGACCACATTTCAGTCTAGCGCTCGGACTCCTGAACCACCCGCCTTTTGTAGCCCCATTTTTGTTCGATAACTTTAGCGGTGGGTACCTCAATAGTAGAGAGCCCTGGTGGTTGCATAATTGAAATTACCCTGATAAAGTACCGAACCTTACCCTTTGTCTTTAACCTAGCTACATGTTCACCTACGCAACGTTGTCTATCCCTGGCTGTTAAAAGTAGAAACGAGATTACACATCTTCCTATTCTGGGCCAGAGCTATGTAGCGAGGCTAACCCGCTTACCGCTCTTATAGTGTTCTGTGGGTTGCTAATATATACATATGTACGAATTGTATTATTGTGTTATTGTTTCCTCCATGAAGTCGCTGCTAGTACCAAATCACCAATGCAAGGGTAAGAGTTTACCGGTGCAGGGTACCGCATAGCCCATGGTGATCATTAGCCACATTTATCCATACCATGTACAAATACATATAAAACAAAACAATATGTGTACAAATGCGCTGCTTCATTAGATCAACATCTAAGGAACATATTTCCTATGAAGTCCCCTTCAAGAAGGGTGGAATGTGCATCCAGAACCCAGTGGCGGCCTGGTTAAAGCCGCTAGGCATTCCCTGAACGGAGCGGTTCGCTTCGCCTGTGCTTCAAACGTGCAGACGATGGTTGTACGTGACTAGTAGATCAAGGATAGCACCGTTGGTCCAACCGAAGCCATCCTGGAAAGTGAATCTTTACACAAGGACTTATCAGGGCAGCCTATGTGCACAACACAAATAAATAGATAACTGAACAAAGAAAAAAATAGATTTTTTTTGCCGCTGCTTCAGACCAAGTAAGGATCAGAAAATTCAGCTAATCTATTGATAATTCCTATTCGAATGCTCGAATATTTGAGTGGAACAATGGAATGGTTAGTTTATTGCAAGTCGAGTACACGGAATCGAAAATGTAAAAAGTTATTCTGGTCTCACTACGACAGACAAGACGCCTTGTAAGTCTGTGCTCTTCCGCTGAGTGGTGAATTACGGAGTAAGCTAATGAGGCGGTCATTGTTCCGGTGATTATTGTGATAGCTGAGGAATCTAATGCTGTATAATATTATAGTTAAGCATTAGAGTATAGGATGAGTGCCATACTCGTGATTAGCTCGTCAAATAGTCTCTTCATAGGATATGGTTGGTGAAATATTTTTATTTTTTTATTTTCGAAGTAGAGGTAACGGAATAGTACTTGTATAACTTTTTTCTCCTTACAGTATCTAAAAGAGATTTTTTGTACAGTGACTTAGGCTACTCACCTGAACGTCGTACTCTCCTCCTGATCCTGGCCGGGGATAGTCACCAATGACATTGTACTGAAAAGAAGTGCATTTAAAAGCATTTGTAGGGTGCTAGTAAACAAGACAACTCGTCTTTGCCACAGTAAGGCCCTTCAATTGTTCATCACTCCTAAGATTTACTTATTTACTTATTTATTTATTTATTTATTTATTTAACACACTGATTGAAGAAGCAAACCAGTGCGCCAAAAACCATGTCCTTTTAGTGCCAAATTCAAAACCTGTGACGGAAAAAGTAAGGTGATTAATCCATGAGTCCCTCCATAAATAAAAAGAGCTGGGAATTCCACTGAGGCATCATGACAAGCAGACACACATGTCGGCCAAGAACCCTGACGTGAAATGATTTAAAATGAACGTTACTGAAGATGACCTTAGGGTCATAGCTCAGTCATAGTGCTCTGGAAAGAAGTGCGAGGTCTCTGTCATTGGTTTCTCACTCATTCACCCCACTCTAAATCCACCAGCTGAAGTGCGCTGCTGTTGGTGATGCACATCGACTGCGCTGCTTATTAATAATGGCGACATTAGCTGCGTCGGAGAGTCCTTCTGTCGATGTGATTTATGCTAATTTCATTCGTTTTTAATGCATCGTTTACACGGTCGGCTAATTGGTAATTGAGGGCCTGCGGCTCAGCGCCAAAGTGGGAACAAGTGATGGTGACGGCTGGTCCTGGGTCGAGCCACTTAAGCCACGAAAAGCACGCATAGTCATAGAGCTCATCCTGGCACCCATTCATGGACAAACCCAGGGGATTCGCAAATTTAAGTATACATATTTATCTTGAAAAGTTCCTAAGTTTTCCTGTTCCGTATAAGCTATTTATATTTATCTTAACCAGCGTGATTCCACCAAGGATCCAGTGCCTGCTTGCATCATAGAAATTACTTGGCGCAGATCTGCTGACGCCCGTGTTGATCATGGGTAAATTTGCGCGGTGATGACATTTTACCCCGGGTAGTCTCAGTTATGCATGCGGCCGCTGGGCTTTTACATGAGAACCAGTCACTTTTTACATTACGTTCTAAAGCACAAGGAAATATTTCGAAAAAAATGGTTAAAGCTGGGACCTCTGCGACTAGACTCATCATTGAGACTACTTAGGATAGAGCTGTTGATGTCCGTGTTAACGGTGTGTGTTAACAAATTTACCCTGGGTGATCTCATAACAAGCTTACCCTGGGTAATCTCAATGATGCATGGGCCTCTGAAATGCGAATTAAAAGACAGGAAACCTGCTATTTATATCAGAAATAGTCCTTAACAGCTGCTTTCCTCCCTGCTAAAGCTAAATTGGCGGCTTTCAGATTAATTCTGGGAAATGAATGCATTCTGCAAAATTCCACCGTTTCTCGGGAAAATTCCAGGTTTCAAATCGTACATTCAAGGGCTGTTGGTAGGTCTCTGCAAATCTAACCTGAATTTCAGGTTAGATTTGCAGAGACCTAGCAACAGCCCTTGAATATCCCCTGTGTATTTGGTAATTTTAGACTAAATCTCAGGTAAATTGAGCTTGCTTTCCCGGGGCAGTGATCAGGTCTTTTCTAGAAATTCAGGAGGATCCCCGTCGGGGTGGAGCTGAGCTTGAAAGATGAGCTCCAACATCAGGATAAGAATTTTTGTTTTTCTCTCGAAATCCCTGCGTAAATTGCGCGTTATTTTTTTTATGACGGACCAGTCCAGTAGCAGATCCTGGACCTACGAGGATTTCAAATTTCATAGTATGTACGTTAAGGAAGGGTTGGCTGCATTTCATGGAATTTTATGGGAACAGAGCAGGGGACTATCTCACTAATATGATAAGCACTGTCCATGGTAGAATTCCCAGAAGATTTGCTCCGAAAAATTTGCTTCCGCCAAAGGGTATCACTCCACATTCTCAGTCCTTTTTTTCAGGACAAGGCTGCACCGGGCACTTCAGGCTGTCAATGTCGGCATCCTAAGAGCTGAACGACTAAAGGAACGGACGGACGAGGGCTGTAATGAATAGCGCAATCGTCCTTAACATCGCCGGTGTCCTTAGGAATTGTCCTTATCGCCGCCTATTCATTGCGTGCGCGCGAATTCCTCTCGGCTGCTGAAGTGGCAGCGTCGGTGGCTCGTCGTCGTTGTCGTCACCGCCGCCACGTATCAAACGGTTCGTTACCTTGGTACACTTGCGACGAGTATGCGCGCGCGTGCGAATACAACAGCAGCCGCGAGTCGAGTGCGTGCGTGCGTCTCGAGTCGCGCTTCCACACCACAGCCATCATCACCCCCTCATCAGCAGCACTCGTCTTTTTGTTGCCGACGGATCACTTGACTTTGCTGCCGCGCCTCTCACATACACGCACACACGTACACACACACTCACTCATTCACACCACTCACCGCTGCGCTCTCACAGGAAGAATATCGAATCGAATTGTTTCGATTGGTTCGAAGGAATGAGCTGTGCAGGGATCTGCAGCGAGTCAATTACCAAGATATGATCAGTGCTGGAAACAAATCCGGGCTATTAGCCGAACACCAGCACCGATAATGCTACTGTGTCTGTGTGTTTGTGCTGGTGTTGTGTATTAGACGATGAGCACCTGTTACCGTAGCCGATGACGTAACGAATTACTCGAGTACATTGCAATTAGCGACATAATGCCGGCGTGTCGCGACTACATCAGGACAGAGTAGCAGCTATTCAAATAAAGAAGGAATAAGATGATTGCAAGGAGAAGAAAAAGGAAAGTTGAGAAGCATACGGTCCAGGCTGCTGACATGGTAAAATTCGGTGACTTCTTCTCAGTTTTTTTTTTGAATTTTCTACCTGTTCAGATTTGAACCCAAAGTACATGGAATTTCTTAGTTCTTTTTCTTTCGATTTGTTTTTTTTTCTAGCACGAGAGGAAATTTCGAGCTTCTGCTATGAACAAAGAAGGTATATTTGTAGAAAGAGTGTTCAGAGTTGAAGACTAGATTAAAGGTCTTGAAAAACTTTAAAAAATACTGTACTGCTGGATAGGAACAATGAGATAAGGACTCCACATATTCTACTTACTAGAGCCCAACGATGACAACAGGACATGCATACATCACCAAGATGAGCAAGGTTAAACGCTTTACTAGTCCAAAATTTACCCATCGCTAAAATGCATGTCAACTCGTTTATTCTGGGTAATCTCAATGATTTACCCAGTTCCAGGAAGTTAATTTCAGTAAATTTGCGTGAAATGAGTGTATTAATCGGAATATAACTTAGTCAACCGACAGTTGTGTATAATTTGAAAGGATTACATTAATATTTTGAGCGAAATTCAAGCAATAAAAGTGAAGAATTGGTGCACTTACACATTACCATATAGTTGTAATGGAAACCGGAAATATGTGAAAAAATATGCTGATATGCCAAATCTAATGCTATCGGTGGTTGGTGAAGGGACTGTCAACCAAAATGGGTAAGGTGGAAGTAGAACAATCTGGCAACATTTCTTGTTGCTGATTTTATTAGCTGTGCAGAAATCAGACAGAGCTCTAGCCTTGGATGCGTCACTGAAATTACCCAGGGTAAATGTATTGAAACCAGTGTTGACGACGCTTACTCTGGACAATCTCAATAATGCATCGGGCCCCTGTTTTTTTCCTTAATCATTATTATTCTTGTAATGAAACCTTTTCAATGAAAATTCCTCGCAACTGGCGTGTCCTAATATAAGAACAGATAGAATTCTACTCATTTGTGGCAAAGGACAGGACAACGAAGTGGGACAAAGATGCCCGGACAACTGTCAGAAAGATGATT
The DNA here is from genome assembly GCA_037903475.1 of Ancylostoma caninum. Lineage (NCBI taxonomy): Eukaryota > Metazoa > Nematoda > Chromadorea > Rhabditida > Ancylostomatidae > Ancylostoma > Ancylostoma caninum. The sequence goes on along the minus strand of JBAJFG010000255.1, from coordinate 41,002 downwards.
GATAACGGGTGTTTCGTTTATCCTTGATGTCTTACCTAATTCCTACAGTACCCATGAAATTTTCGTAGTTACCGTGTTAGAACAAGGTAAACTTAGGTTTCTTCCCGTTTCAACAATGGTATAGATACAGATGTGGGTATGAGTTGGCAGTGGTGCTATCCTGTGCGGAAATGGAGATGGAATGTGTGTGGATAAATGGGCAATGCAATGATAGCCATCCTGTTCAGTTTCACGGCCATGTATGCCCACTTATCGAAATATTGTAATCCCATGGCACAATGGAGGCGTAAAGGATTTCAAACCTTGAAATTCCAGAGTTTTGAAAACAGAACCCACCGCAAGGAAAAAAGATTCATTATGGGGTGACTGATCAAAGCGTAAGGAGATGCAGAGGGTACTGAGAGGTAAGATGTGGCATTGAATTGCCATGGATGAATTCCGAGTACTATTTATGGTGTATCTCACCCATGAAAAAAATAGATTCTTGGCTCCAATGGCTCTTCTGTAGCGGAAAGAGGGGGATGTTAAGGTGTTGCTATAGTTACTGGTGGTCACAGTGAGGGTAAAAAAACGAGTTAAACGGTGAGCTTGCTGACCTTTCTGAGAAAACTAATCGTAAGAAAGGAAATTTGCACTAATAGGAAAAAACCACCAGCGAAAATTGGAATCGTCATGATTCAGTTGCCAAATTGAAAACCTAATGTTCAGCACAAGAAATTTTTTTCTCGTGCTAAATAAATTGCTTTGTAATTGCATAAGAGTGGAACACTCGCGTCATAACACTGCCACCATCGGGGCTATTGCTGACTTTGTGCTGCTAAACATCCTCTACCGCAGATTTTCAGCGAAATCGAACAAACCACCAAGTTAATTGGCGATTTTGCCACATTTGCGCCATGGCGGCGCATAAATCCACTTCGCATTGTCTCAGGGCGTGTGTGGGTGAGCGATGTTTGTGATGGCTACCGTTTCCCCATACCCATTGCCGCCCATGTAATTGGGTGCGAGTCCATTATACGAAGCGTCCTTGACAGATCACACGCCCATCCCCTCCTGCTCGCCACCACTCCACCTTACTAAATACTAACATAGCGACAGATTACTCGATCACAAAAGGGAACACTTTGCCGACGTCGAGAGAGTGGGGGAGCGAAACCTTGGCCGCTGGATCGCGGGCGAGAAATTGCTTTCAGTTTTCGCAGACTGGTTACCTAACTTGTAAATGGAAGCGCTGTTGAGCTGAAGTGGTTTAACCAACAAACGCAAGATACCTTGACCCCTGGAGAAGTCGCGCTCCATGGAAGAAATATGCTCTACTCCAAATCTGAGGGCTTACTCACACAAAGAGCAGCAGATTTAATGAGTGAGCATTATTTCCCGGATGCTCCGTACTACTTACTCTTGAGCCAGGGTCAATCGCACTGAGCAGGTTTTTTTTTCTTCTTTAGCCTTGGATAAAGCTCAGAATCAGTCGTATTATGGAAGCAACCGCCCACGGGCACTTACCGCCAGGAGGCGCGGCATCGGGCCTTTGTGCTTCCTTGAACTTGAGAATGAAGAACCAAGCGTGATTTTCACGATACCTACAGTCACCCTAGAGGTTTATCGGCTATCAAGTTGTACTTTCCGGTAAAGAGTGGGACGTGTAGGGCTTCCTAAGTCTCACCCTAGCGCGGCCTTACGCCCGCGGGTGGTGAGTTTGCGATAATCCATCTCATACTGCTATCATTTTGTGAAAGCTGTTTCAACGAATACGTTTCCTTGCATGAGAGGCAGAAAAGAGAGCCAGTATTAGTTACGTTTGAGCATATTCAATAAATAAATAACTAATAAAAAAATTGTTTTTCATGGCATGGTATTAAGTTCGAAGGGTAAACATTAAATTTTCCGGCTCAGGCTTCTGTTTTCAAAGTTGGGACATGTGCGGTTAGAAGACGTTAGTGAGGCTATCGCGAGCATTTCTCACTTTTTAAAGGCAAGACACTCGGCAAGTGAGGGTGCCTCTATCCAGAATATTCCTCAGGGAACACCCTGTTCTGAAACCTCACAAGCGCCAGAGAATGAAGAAAAATCTTTGCAAAAAAAAAACAGGATCATGCAGGATGATCAATCACTTTTACAGAATGCCAAAGACATTGTGGTCGAACTTTTCTTCAAGCTAGTATTGACCTTTAGAAATGGCGCATACATATTCTACTGGCTAGAGCTGGTTTGTGGAGACGCCTCCGGGAAACGTGCAGAGGTTAGGACTATTTGATTTTTTTCTATTTTTCAAAATATTTAGTAGCAGGGCTAGAAATATTGTAGGGTATCTGGTTAAAGAACCCGCTGAAATCGGAAAAATTCCCTGGAAAAACATCGTTGTTTTGAACGCTTCAGTTATTTACGGCTACATGACGTCAGTGTTGGTTGTCCCACTGTAACGGCTACGATGCTAGTTACTCCACCATACTAAACCTATACTGTATTGATTGTGTGGGATTTACAGTAACACCGCGTGTTCCTCCTTCTTTGCCCATCTACTCAACATACGACGCGAGAAGAAGCTCCGAAAAAGCCTTATCCTCTTTCCCATCGATTGTTGCTGCTCAACGGCGTGGCGGCTGCGAGAAGAGCGCTCTCGCCACAGCGTCAGCTTCCTGGCACGCCTGCTTGTCCGTATACGGTAGTCGAGGATGAGGATAGGGATGGCGTGAAATTGAATTGATACCGTAATCAATCGCGGCGTGCTTCTCATGCAAAGAGGCTTCTTCCGTGCTCATTCAAATCGCCTGCGACTGCGAATTTATGATGCGCGATTATTCTAATGTGGTGAGAGCGGGCGGCGAGAGAGCGGATGTGAAGTGGGTTCTGCTACTTGAACGCCGTGGGGCATGAAACCGAACAAGAGCGCCGATGGCATCGAGGGGCCGAAAACACGCGTTTTGTGCATGTGGTCACGAGAAACGCGTACTTTCTGGGGTTTTCACAGCTCATATAGACGAGAAAGTTTTAAAAAGGCAGGATATTAAAGGGTTTATAAAAGTTAACTAGTAAATCGCTGTGAGCGCTAATTGACTTTCCCTCTGAAGACAATCTCGCCATTCCACCTATCTGATCCGTTTGTTCGTAAGACACTCATTACCCTAAGGGTTACTAAGGCTATGACGTACATTAAGTCATCAAGTAGGTTGGGGCCAGCGGTGTCTGTACCAGGAACAGAGGCTAAGAAGCTCAAGGAACCAAAATATCAAAAGTAGGATGGTTGAGAAGAAAGAGATTCCGGAAAGAAAACTCGTGATTCGGGCCAAATTTGAGTTGTTCCAAGCAAACGAAGGCTGATTTTCAAGTTGCAGGGTTTTCATCGGCAAAGCTGTTAAAATGCAGAACAAATAAGATAAATTCTGGAAGGAATTGGAAAGACTGCCAGCATATTCCAAAAATTATCACGGGATAAAATCTACGGTTACACTAATATAAGAACAAAGACATAAAATGATTTTGGTTGCGACACAGGCACACTAACAGCTTTCGTGTTGCTTCTATTCTCTCTCAAAGTGTCCAACGGCGTTTGGAAGCAGGATTACCTGCTAGTGGCATGACTAAGATACTCTTCTGTGGAAAGATGGAGTAAGGATGCAGGAAAAATTAGTATTCATTAGGTGCTAAGAAAAGGAAAAAAGTGAGCTTAAGATCTGTTCCTGCGCTCCAACGACAATGAAAAGGTCTGTTGAACCGAATGAGTTATGGATTCTACCAGAAAATCTTCTTGTTCGAGGATAAAGATCCTTTCTTGACCTGGCCCAATAATCTTTTTACTCTCGTATTACCACATACTTTGTTCGCTTTTAAACGCACCATTTCGGAGATATTCCTGTTTTTACTATGAAACTCTCTATATAGTCAACTTTGGAAGGAGCTGGACAACTACAAGGTATTGGATAGTTCCAGATAACAAGAAAATAGTAGCCTTTTTCGATGCAATAATCACCAATCTTCGACGTGGACGTAAGCGCGAAGAGCTTCCGGCGGTCGGAGGCGAGAAACGATCCCGAGGTGGCTCACAGTTCTCAGATCATTCAGTATATTTCACTCATACGGTTGTCCAAAAGGCTATGACAGTATCACACTGATTCCTTTAAGGTCTGACAGAGGCAGGTTCTGGACATCTATGCTCTTTTCACCAAATTTTCCCCTGGTAGAAGTTCACCATCGACCAGAAAATAAGCTCCCAAAATTAGTGATAACCATTTTAGCCTGCATTTAATTTTACTAAGTGGCATGAAAAGGTGTTAACCTGTATCATCATAACTTTGTTATCCACAAAAATACAGGAAATGCACGTACCTTTTCCCACATATGATTCGTTTCCTTCCAGACTTTGAAGTTGCCCATGATCCATTTGCGTGCTAACCGGTATCCCTGGAAAAATAGCAAGTGCAAGAAAACAAAGAAAAAGGAGAATGGAATTGTTATATGAAGGCATAAGAATTATCCGTAATACTCAGGGACCCCAGCCACAAATCCCTTCGTTCTTTAGACTTATCCACGCCGGCCATACTCCATCCGGACTGACATGTGACGTAGGTTTGAAGTACATGTGCCCTTGAGCATGTGCATCACGTGAATTGCCATCAGGATTCGTCAAAACTCACCAAGAATTCACTTTGTACTATGACCCTTTCACATTACTGCGGGAATGTAGTGTAGATTCCCACTGATGTACAAAAAAAGAAGAAAAAATTAAAAAAGAAAAAAAACTAACAGCATCTTGCATCTGGGCGTTTTGACTTTTCCTGAGACCTTCTACGACCATGTGATTCAGAGGACTGAAACCGTTCGGGAAGTCCCACTGCTCTTCGCTGTCCGTGATCATGGAGGTTGGGATTCCACCTGGGTAATCAAACACACCGATATCCTGAAATACGTCGCTTGAGGTTCCCCAGGCTTATGTAACTTCATGGGAAGCAGTATTCAAGAAAGTACTTATTAGTAGTTACTCGCAGAGGAAATACTTTGGATGTTACCACCCGTATTAAGAAAAGCACAAAAGGAAAAAGAATAGCCCTGATCACCATAAAATAACCCAGATATTATGGAGTAATTTATGGCTCGAATGCATTATTGAGATTACCCATAGTACATGTGTTACCTACCCAAATTTACCCTTCACTTGGCACTAGCTAACACGTTTACCTGCACATGTCCAGATCCAGCTGCTACTCACAACTAATCAAACCTAAGTTATGAGACTACCCATCCTTCCAAGTGATGTGTTCAAGCTCAGTTCACCACAAAATGACTCTGATGATTACAGATTAATTCTAGACTTATATGGAAATTTTATAACATCATTTTCTGTTCAGTTTTCGTTTCGTGCATGAACGTTATACGAAAACCAAACACAGAAGTAGGTTTCCCCCTGCACTCATCAGTAAGGTGAAGGAAACCCATTAAATTTTGTTTCTAAACCTATGCCTAATATGTGCACATATTTCTCAAAGATGTCTATGGATGTTTAAGCTTGAAACTTACAATTAGTCTTCGATTGATATAACATCCCACCATATGTACGAATAATGTATCAAAAATGAGAAATAATAAGTGGGATATAATCAACCAGAAGATGTTGACTATATGGCAATGAGTCCATTGAATCAAATTATTTATTTGTGGGTGACCATGATCAAATGGATGTATTGAAGGGATGGAATAGGTAGACCCTTTAAGCCTGAGCCACCCAATAGACTTCTGTAAAAGCCATTCCCTTAGTTAATTATTCATATAGCGCCCCTTCGGGACGCTAGAAAGTGGGGTGGGGCAGCCACTTGGGACATGTGCAAACGCTTCACACTTGCCAAATCTCTAGAAAATTTATAAAGAAGCAGAACCAATCTTCCAATGCCCAAACATGAAGTCCTTCTTATGAGTTGAGTATAAGCATGAGAAGTTCGTTCTCCATCGTATGGCGTATTCGTGCCGGGCTAACGCAGACGCGTTCTCCATCGGCGGAACTGTATCCTGCCGTTCCCCACACTATTGGACAAGGCGAAATCGTATCCGAGTGTTTTTCAGACTACTGGGCCGCAGCGGGCTTTTCTCCATCGGTGGACCCCTATTCTGGCGCCATTTTCACTGTTAGGTCTGAACCATATCCTGGTATTCTCCACTTTACTGAGTCACAGCGGACCAATCCTATATTGGCGGACCCGTATTCTGGTTTTATTCATACTACTGGGCCACGGCGAGCCCTTCCTCCATCAGAGCGCCCATGTTCGCGCGCGCCCTCCTCACAGTTAGGGCAAGCCGGATCCGTTCTCCAAGCGCGGGTTCGCATCCTGGCATTCTTAACACTATCGGACTAAAGTGAACCCGTATCCTGACGTTCTCCACACCATTATGCTACGACGGGTCCCTCCTCCATCGGTGGACCCGTATCCTGGCATCCCCCCACACCACTGGGCCACAGTGGGCCCTTTCTCCATTGGTGGGACCTGTATCTGGGTGCCCCCCGCACCACTGGGCCACGGCGGGCTTTTTCTCCATCGCTGGACCCGTATCCTGGCGTTCTCCGCACCACTGGGCCACGGCGGGTCCTTTCTCCATCGGTGGACCCGCATCCGTATATAGTTGATTGAATATACAATGTCATGCCTTCCTATTTAGAGGCTTTTACTCTTCGTTAGTGCAGAAGCTTTCTCGAAACGAACGAATGTTGTGACTACACAATCGCCGCGAAAATTCAACAGGGGCTGAGGCGGCCGCGTAGGTCCAGCCTCCCCGAAGCTTTCGAGACGCGGCAGCTCTCATAGCACGCGTCCATTTCTTCCTGCGAGTTCTCAAAGCGTCGCAACAGTGGAAGGCTGGTTTTCCTGCTGCGTACATTGTGCAGCCTGAAAGCTCGTAAACACTCCCTCACTCCTATGCGCTGAGACCGCCAGCGAAGGTGATGAAATCACCATCCCGTGCATGCGGGAGAGCCAGCAGTGACGAAATCGCGGCTCCCGAAGCGAACCTGTCTGCGTCCATGGAAATCGGCCATTTCGCCACACAGTCTGCGCCTCAAGATTGCGGTGTCTATGAGTGCCGCCCCGTATCTCTAACCGCTCTAGCCCCCTTACGGCGCTTTGTTTAATAGATATGAAACTCTTACTCCTAGGTTCCTTCACTACAAGGCTGTCATTTCACATACCTAGAAGGTATTCATTCATCTGCCTCAATTTTTGACTGCTCCTCTTATCCGCCATTGAAAGTTCTTTCGGGAAAAAATAAAGTGAGGAAATTCCTGAACTTTGAAGTTTAACGAACCTTCATCAGCGTGAATAGCCTCTCAGACTTGCCCTGATTCAAGGTGTTGTAACATCCAGTGAACAGTGGTACAGTAATTGACGGATAGAATGCCATATTATGTGAACCCGTTCGCAGGTTGAAATCAAACCTTAATCCAAATAAAATCTCTTGCAGATTCCTTGCTTTTTTGAGCAGAGAAACTCACCATGAGCCGGCGGTGCTGTTATAGAAGACCTTATGGACGGTGTACCGGAATCTTGCACGCGTTTCACGGTAGAATTCGGATTTCATGTGGTCATCTGGAATCGCAACTAAATGTGAATGATCTTCATTTGGTAATTTTTGTGTTTTCAATGGACTTTAAGGCCCACTAAGTCGCTCTATGGAGAAAGAACATAATGGCTGCATCAGAAAGTCGCCAGAAAACAAATGATAGCAAATCTCTAGCCTAAAGTTATAATAGGATCAGAAAAAACTACAAATGCTTTACCTATTCTTTCATATAAATACTCCAGAATGTCGAAGTTCCAGCAGATGAAGGCATTCAAATCTACCGGCAAAACCTGAAAGGGAAAAGGGAAATATCCATTGTACGTAATTTTCGTGCAAAGAGGATTTTTTTTAATATGTCTGAGTATATAATCATTTATGGGACTCGGATGTTGTCATATTAGGATTCATTACAACATCGCAAATTAGAAATTGTGATCCTCTCCAATTTCTTTTCAGTGGGAACTGAGAGTTGGAAATGATCTCGAATGTTTATGGGCCGGTATCCAATATACACATTCTACCGAGGGAAAAACAGTGGTTATATATCCCCTCATCAACAGTTTTTTATCCTGTTATTCTACATAATTTGTGCGCTCAATCACTCTATGGTGCAATGCTATATAAATTTGAGCGCATTTTATTGTTCGTGCTCGCTTCGAACCCCCTAACTTGGGCATCTAAACCATATGTAGAAGAATTTGGAAAAATCAATGCCTATGGTAAATAGTGAATGATCCTTTGTGCTCTGGACTCTGCTTCTTTCTAAGAATTTTTCCCAATTTCAGTCATTATTCCAAAAGCAGTCCATGACGCACCAGCCATAGCGGGGTTTTTTCAGGGCCAAGTCCACATTTAGGATAGAAAGAAATCCGGAAATCTCGCATAACCAAGAGGAGCGAGCATAGAACAGACTGCCCTATATTTTCGGAAAGAAATCCTCTGGTTTGCACGTTTTTCCACCTGAAAAATTCCACAGAAAATAATCTTAGAAGTGGCAGCTTCTGAACGCTTTTTTTAAAACTCATCGTCAGATGTATATTTCCAGCATTCACCATTGCACAGCGCAAATCTACGCAAAGTTCTATCTCTCTGAACATTATTATCCCACGTTTATTTTCTATTCCTTGAGATAAAATTTTTCCAAAGCAAACGCTCACATTTTTTGTTTCCACAGTGTAAATCGTCTTGTGATCGCTGAACCATCTCGTGGAGAAATCCCAGCCAGACTCTGCAGCACTGGCGATGTCCTGAAAAAAACACTTCGATTCGAGTGTAAACATACACAGTGGATAAATGTTGACCTGCCAGAATTGAGCCTTGTCCGGCACCGACTGCGCTTTCTTTATGTCCTGAGCATAGGATTCCGGCCTCGGCATGTTGCTCTTGGTATTGTAACGATAGACAAAGTAATCAGTGCCTTTTACGGTCACAGTTGTCTGCAATACTGGCATAAATGATAACCTAAAAATCGAGACCCGAAAGCAAAAAGTCACCATCCGATTGTTATTCCAGAAAGTCAGCTCTTTTTCAAGGATTGGCAGCATTTTCATGACGAAGTCCTTGTCTTTGGTGACCTCGTAGTATTCGTAGACCATTCCAGCCAGGAGTGGAGGCTGGGATCGTCGCAGGTAGTAGACTCGGCCACCATTTGGAACAAAGCCAAACCTGGAGAAGCATCCTATTTTCCACATCTTTTAGGTGGATTTTACAATACACTATTTAAAGATAGCTTTGCAGGTTCTTAAGAATTAAATGTGCAATTACAGAGGACCCACATACCGTTCAACGAGTGAGCCCAGATTTTCAATCATTGCCTTTGTCGTGTTATACATCTCACATGCGAGTAGGCCCTAAAAAGTCATGCTGAACTGTATTATGTCTTTTCCCAGAGGACGTAAAGTAAGAAGTGTTGTTCGTAACCACACGAATCTATCTATGTAAAGCTTAAAATATGAAAAATCCAGAAATACATCAAAGGGGCCATTGAATTCCCTATCTCCTTTTCATTTCCTTACCATACACAGACCTTTGCCAAAACTATACAGTTAAAGAACTAGGCCCGTCAAGCCATGGATTGTCGGAAGTCAAATATGTTGGAAGGACGACCGATTGAACGATCGATTATCGATTGAACAGCGAACTCAGACAACTATGCGTTAGCTAAGGCACGTATTCCGTAACTACCCCAATACACAGAATCCCGGAAGAAGTGTCTGCAATCTCCGGAATGCAGGAGGTTTTTGGGTAAGAAAATTGAGTCATGCTTGTTCGAAATGCTAGTGCAGCCGACGATTAACTTCAATCAAACCAAGAACGTCTGCTCAAATCCAATATTTTGCAGGAAAATTTCTCTACATTTTCAGCGGAAGATTTGGAAATTTCCTTCCTCTAGAATTCCATTGAGTATAGGGTCGGTATGTGAAAAGCCTTGATGAAAGAAGAGTGCATGCCGGTCAATCACTCTTCGCACCACAGAGTACCGCCAGTCCGACTTGCCGCGTCGCAGCACCTACGCGGTGCGGCCGACAAATTGGACGCTGACCTTATGAGAGGGAGGGGGGTGTGTCTGAACCATTCCCTTTCTGTTTATGTCTTCATTCAAAAACATTTCGGCGAAGACATACGCAAAACATCAATACGGGCAATGCCCAAGTGCCAGAGCACCGAGTTGGTCTGACGCATCGCATAAGTGGAGCGGTGCGGCAGACACGATCAGCGGTATTCGGCGATGCAACAGTGATTGACTGGCACTGTGTAAGAAAGAATACTTGAAAATTGGAAATAAATTCGGTAAATATTTGGAGATCAGAGTAAAATATAAGTAAAGGAGCCCCGTTCAACCTGGTTTTCCCCTACTATTTTGTACTTTTCCCAACAATGCTTCAACATCCTCCATTAAAATTTCTCCTGAGTCCCTGAATCCTGAGCTCATTTTTTATTACACTCTGTCTGGCCTGGCTGATAAAAAGCCTGTAGTCCTGAAGTTCACCTTGATAATCCAATAGGCGTCCCAGTAGTAGAACTCCCTGAATCTTCCTCCGGGCATGATGAAAATGTGCGGCAGATAGATCAACGAGTAGCGAGAGCTGCTGTTTTCGATTGCTGGATCGATCTAAATCACGTTTCCTAAGAATTTTCCAGGTTATTTCCGGAGCTTCAACGATTAGGCTGTAGTTAGCGCAAAGATCTCTCATTTATTTTTGCGTAAGGTTTAGTAGCCTACGTAAAGAAGAGAAATCAGCTGTTCGTCGGCTGAACAAACGCGCTCCTCCGTCCGAGGTTCACGTGAAATCCGGCTGGTAACATGAAGCCGGACAGCAAACTTTGGCCTTTCCCCGCACTACGAGGGCAGCAGCCAGAGAATGCCCAGCCGGCGCACTTGGCTGATCTTAGGCTAATAGTGGGAGAAGGTGCCTTACTCGCTTGCAAAGGCTCCTCCAGATAGCGTTCAGCTTCAGTGCCCAGCCTCTTAGTTGTGGATCCACGATGGACATTAGCTTAGCCGGTTGAGGATTCCAGTCTTCCGGGGTGCAGGGCAGCATTTCGCTGCCAGGCGGGCTGAAATCGTCTGTAAATTCGGGATGGGCAAAAATTAAGTGGAGGTAGGGTTACCTAAAGTGTTCATCAACGAATTGCTGCAATTTTGTGCGGTTGATCGCCTCCACAGAGATGTTGCCAAAAGCTTCGTTGAATTTTTCCAGGACAAAGTCTGTAAATGCATGGTTTTTGTTCAGTAAGCTAGCTGGAGGTAATTGTTTCTTTCACTACATCCATAACGGAAACCGTATATGTACAAGGGACGTCAGCCGCTACTGCACAAGAGGAAAGCAATGCCGCGTCGCCTACGCACGCGGCGCGGAAGACCAGCTAGCACAGTGATTGCCGGGTGTTCCGATACAATCGCTTCATCCATGGTTTTCGTGGCTAACTCCTTTACTTGTGATGGTCCTCACATATATTTACATTGCTGCGTTTAAAAACGACAAGTCCGGCAATGCTCGACAATCAAAGCGCCCAGCTGGTCTGTCGCGCCACATAGGTGGCGCAGCGCGGCTCACTTGTAGTCAGGAATAGAATTTTCCAGTAAGGTGATTTCTCGGAAATTCTCAAGGTGATATACTCCTCTCTCCGCCTTTCCACCGGGGTAAGGCGGAACAGTCTGCTATCCGGAGAAACTTGTAGTTGTGACTGTTTTAGCTTTGGCTGAGGTTATACTAAACGAGGAGTAGGGCACCCTGCATCGTCGGCGTTCCAGCGACGTCAATTTTAATATGTATCGATTAGGTAGGACACTTTTGTCAGATACGCCAACGATACCTCACCCAGAATCGATATGTATTAAATTCGTTCTCGCTAATAACGGCAACTCAAGCTACTATACTCCACAAGAGTCTGGCGCAGTCTTCTCTAACGAATTTCGAGAGCAGCTGAGGTATAGGCATTAGAGATGAGGACAATTTTTTACTGAGTGCGTACGTTTGACGCACATGACCCTTCATAATGACGGACAGGCCTAGTCGTAGCCGTGACGCACGTGAGACGCACGCGTCTGCATATGCCACGTTGACCGGCAATCATAGAAAGTCCGCCGCAAGTATGCGTGTGTATGGAGCATGATTCACGTACACATTCAGCATAAATTGTCCAGCAATGTAAGCAACACGTGCTTTACCTTTGGGAAAACCTGGTTGACAGCGAAATAATCGTTATGAATTATGTTGAACCATGCCAAAGAATCGGTCTCACCAGCCTTTCAGAAACATTGGCTGAGTAAAAAAAATGGAGAACAAAGTGTTAACATCCTCGATTTGCCCTTCTGTACACTATCCTACTCAATTTTCCCTTGTATGGGCCAAAATTTTAAGGTATTGCTTTACTGGACCTCAAAGCTCCAGGAAATTCTCTCAGCGACTGCCTCGAAAGCCTACCACTTCCGCGGGAAATTTTCTTGCTAGTGTTACTCTCCAGAAAACAGGCAATGATCAGAAAACGATGTGGCGTTTTACAACAACAAACCTGGATCATTTTTCATCGGCATATCGACAAATGTCTTGGAGTCGTTGTAAAGCTCGTGGTAATTAACAGCCATTAACAATGTGCTGTTGCAGTAAATGTGGCTGAAAGCGTCGACATATTCCAAGGAATTATTTTTTTTTGGGAACTTTCCTGAACTCACGAGTTATTCGAGTTAGTTCGGTCACAAACCGGTACTGGCTCCTCAATCCAGTGCACTTGGTCGAGCAGGGAGCCAGAGCAGAGTGAGAAGGATAGAAATGAATAAAGAAATAATGAGTAAATCATGTTTCCGAAGAAAATGATGGAAAAATCTGAAAAAATTGAAATTAGCCACTTCCGACAAAAGTTTCGAGAAAAAATGATCTAGAGTTCAGCAACGTTTTTCTGGGAGCAATAATCCCAGACTGATCACCAGCCAAGGCGTGGCAACGGCACGTGCCGTCAACGTTCAAGGAAGTCTGAGGGAGGGATCAATGTGTTTCTCGGATCAGCTGTCGCCTCATGACGAAACGAAGATGATGGATCACCGGGTGATCGCAAGGGAGTCGAGCTGAAGGCAACATCTAATTCACTTCCTTGACAATATCCACCGCATCACAACATTACACGCGGTTGTCAGATGGTTTCTTTGGACCTCGAACCTTGAACCTCGAGAGTTTATTCTAGAGATTTTCAAAGATCTGCTAGCTGAGATGATCAGGGATTAGCCAGACATTGTCCAGGCAGTTTACTCTGTTATATCGACGAATTTGAAGCATCTGCAAAAGAACAAAACAGAGAAGAAGAGCAGAGAAAACAGGACGGATATAAGCGCTAGCCATTGCTCTGATTCTAGCTGGGCTAAGTCGCACCTTCAGGAAAAAAGTGAGGATGGTATTTGTCCATATAGGCCTCCTACGAGGGAAAGAAGAAAAGAATTCATCTCAGAAGGAAAAAAAACAAATTTAAAACCGGTTACAGTTTACACAGAAATGTTGCAAGACGTCCTTGTTTATTTTTTTATTTCTTTCTCTAAATTTCTCAAAAATTTCGAAAGGTCAACCCCATCAATTTCTGGAATGTTATAGCAAATTGGAAAGTCTGGAGTATTTCTGCGATTTTACAGTTTTCTAAGGCAGCATTCGAAATTCTGAGTAGCGCTGGGTAAATGTACATTTGTTTATCTCCTGGATTACTTGTTGGGCAAAGCAAATCTGTCTCTCTCGTTCATTGTCTTAAAACTTATTTACCATACCTGTTACCACCTAACTGACCCACAATTTTAACGTACCCACCAAATACGCCATCTTTTCTTACAGGGCGTAGCTGTGAGCTTTCAGAACGGCATTTTCCATATTTTTAGATCTGTGTATTACGGTTAAAAACGTAGTATTATAGCTACATAAATCCTAAAAATCACATTTTCTGTGGGTATTCCTTTTATTACGTATGTATGTATTTGTTACATGGTAAACCTTGCATAAAACTGTAAAAAGAGAAAACAACGAAGTAAAACATGATCATGTGAAACCAGTAACAACAACAAAGCTTATGCAGCTTCTCCAAAAGAAAATCCTCGCAACTCTGGAAGGGATCTAGTCGCGAACAAAAAAAAAGTTTTTTCTGCTTAAACTAGTTATCATCATTGCAAATATTTTCCTTCGGAATGTCCTCGCCTCTTCTTTCATCTTTTTTTTCACCTTTCTTCGATCTTCATTTATCTATCTCTATTTCTTACTACACAACGCCTTTTCTGGCTGCGCACCTTGAGTGTACTCATAAATAAATAAATAAAAACCTGAATGCGGAACAAAATCACGACTTATGGGCGAGTTTAGCACTCCCTCAAATGATCTGAGTTTGAAGGATAATCTATATTTGCTGTATAAGCAAAAAACAGTCTTCTTACATTTTTCCTTAGCCTGGAAATCACCAGTTTTTTGGCTTGTCCTCTAGTATTGGATGCCCCATTTTCGAATATACTACTGAGAACGAGAGCAACTAATCCGTACAGAATCTTATACACTAAATGATTGAATTATAAATTGCTGATTTCATATTCTTCCAAATTTGGTTGATACAGGTCTATACCTAAAACTCATTAGACAACATCAATTGCTAACATTCATACTGCTGCTCTCAGAAATATAGTAGTTACGAACCTTCCTGGCTCAGAAGTCTCAGCTCTAATCAAAGAAAGTAGCAGTGCAGTAGCAGTGCAGTAGTAAAATACACTTTTATTTGATAATCCGAGGAATGTTTATTGATGTCTTGATCCGGCAGCTGAGAAAGAAATTACAGGAATTAATTATTTAGTAAGTATTTCGTTCCAGTGCATTAATTCGCTAAATTTGTGATGTTAGATCACGCAATTCAGGTAATGCTTTGAGGAGAGCTGCTGTCTTAATCTTTTGTATTAATCTTCACCTCCCTATGCTTTCCAGAAAATTTCACATATTAGAGAACGCCGACGACTATTAGACGTACATAATTGATTTGAGCTAAAAATTAGGAACATTACATAGCATCTACGTGAATGCATCTGTAAGAGAAAAATAGCAGTTTTCAGATAATTGTGCTCATCCGCTGCTTTTGGGAAGGACAACGAGAAAAAGGCCGGAATAAATGTAGAGACTTACTGAAAGAAAAGATTTCTAAACAAATAAATACAATAAAACTAATACTTATATGGAGTGCTGTAGTTTCATTCTGAGTTGAAGCATAGTCGCCAGCTTTGTGAGGTTAAACGTGAGTAGGCGTCGCATTCTTAATGACTCAAAGCAATGGTTGAAATGAAAGAAAATTCTGAGTATCTGAAGTCACACGCAATGAAAAAGTGCATGCAATTGATGAAGTGCTGGCCCTCAATGACTTGACTTACTAGAATAGAGATGTGGAGCAAAGTAAATAGTAAACTAATGGCGAAATATGATTCATCTATGTATTTCAATCTACATACTAGTATCAAGAAGTTTTCGATCTTCGCTGATTCACTCTACATTTTTTGTGCAAGCTTTTCATAAGATACCATTGCCTTTTGCATAAATAGGGGTTTTTCTTTAAAATTAACTTGCTCTTTACATGATGCATGTCTTTAACAAGGGAGTCAAGCAAGAAGAAGCAGTTCAAATTCTGCTCAGAAGATAGTTCCTACTAGGCAGGATTTTATTCTGCTCTCACAAGATGAATGAAGAGAAACTCTTCCCTATAACGTATCAAACATTTCGCGAGCCAATTATTTATGAAGGTAACAAAGCAGGTCGGTAACTCAGTAACTAGATGAACCCTCATTACCCAGGGGAAGCAAAATGAGTACAGAATAATGCTGTTGTTTAGAGAATAGGCACTGCAGCACGGAACAGCTTTAATTTGAGAAATCTGTAGTAGAAACACGCATTATGTATACCTACATAAAACAGGCCTTGCAATTATTCTGGACGTTCGTCTTGGAATGTCATCTGTCACAACGCAAAAAAAAACCCCTTTCGCCTTTCAACTGGAAATTTCAGCTGGAAAATTCGAGGCTAACTTTTAAGATGTTCTCGAGAAACTGGCAGTGAGAAAGAATTTTTTGATGCATCTCGAGCGCTGATGAGTAACCAATTTTGCGTCGAGAATTTGACTTCCGGAGCAAAGAAGTCGATAGATTGCAACCATCCAAGAATAGTGTGAACGAGCATAGAACCCGACAAAGCACTCATCTTTATCCCTAATAATCTGAAATACAGGAGAAATCGCGGCACCTGGCTACCCACGGTTAAGAGCTGCAGAAACTGGGTATTATCGTGCCGGTTTGCGTGATAATTTTCGCGGAGCAGTAAAGGAGAATTGGTGTTAGAGGAATCCTAGAATTCAGCCTTACTAACACAAAACCTGTTCGGAAAATTGAAAAGAGGGCCAATTCTGAGGAACAGGCCAGTTTGAAGGCCGCATCTAGTATGGTCTAACTACCTGTAGACACCATTCAAAGTTTTGATGCTTAGTGATTCTTCGGAGCCAGGAGCAAAGACAAGAAAGAGCTAAGGTCGGACATCAACATTCATGTTATGGAAAATTACAAGAAACCAGTTTACAATGTACAGAGCAAAAACAAAAGCAAAATGGTGAAGTGAAAAGTATCTTATAGATCCGAGGGCAATATAATTGTTTACAGCAGAATTTCACTCCATTGCTCTTCTGGAAGTAATCTAGGCATGCCGCTGATAACTCTGAACAAGCACGAATCATTACTTCACCTTACTGATGAGTGCAGGAGGAAACCTACTTTATGTTTAGTTTTCGTATAAGGTTCATGCACGAAACGAAAACTGAACAGATCACAAAATTTTAATATATCTTTAGAATTTACCCAGGGTAAACTTGTCAACGCCCGCAATATACAGAGTTAAATTCAAGGGCGTTTAAAGGTCCCTCTGTGTAATCTCAACGGCGCATGCCAGCCCTGAGTGTTATGCTGACGATTATAAACCCGATCATACCCGAAAGAGAACTTATCTGGTCGAAAGGACGGGTAAGACTTTAACCAAGAATCGGATAATTTGAGAAAAAAAAGAACAGACTTAGTGATTAGGAGTAATAATTACGATGAAAACTCGAAACTTGTTAGCTACAGAAGACTTCCAGCGGAATAGCAACCGCCGCTGCTGAGCATGGTGGTTCGAGAAGAGTCAGGACGATGTCAGAGCAATAGCAGACATTTTTTTTGCTGAGTAGTGATCATGGTTCGTCCCTTGTCCTGTGATCACTGCTGGATCAGAAGATCAACCCGTATTGTGACGCGTTTTTTCAAGGTCACCTGCGCATGTCACGAGCTGTTGTCGCGACAACTCTCCTCGAGCGTCTGGTGCCTACTTCGATTTTTTATTGATTTTAGGTTCTATGGGAATTTTTCAGCAATTAAAGAGGCTATCTGACCTTGTACATTTGTATGTTTTTTATTTTATTTATTTATTTTATATTTATATTTATACTTATTTATATTTATATTTATTTATATTTTATTTATATTTATATTCATTTATCTTATACATTTGCATGTAAGTCATTTTATAATTGTGGCCTCCTTGAATGAATTCGCAACTTTCTATTTCTGAACTATGTATGAATAATGCTTTGATAGATGGACACTACTACAAATATTGCTGTAGCACTTGAATTGAATTTCACTGAATGCGCTTCGCTATAATCTGTGCAGGATAGATATGTGGGTAAACCACGCTTATCCACGAACCTTTTTAACTATGACCCATACAAGATACCTCCAAATGCGACCCCTATATTAACTCTTACACATTACCACCGCGAAGTTCTTTGAAGATGGAATTAATTTCGGCTATTCACGGATGGAAACCAACGAGTTCTTCAAACTCGTTGGTTTCCATCCGTAATAGCCGAGATTAATATGGCATCCAGCACGATTCTTTTTACCACTACGGGTGTCCAGAACGTATGTACAACCCTGACGGACTTGCATTTTTAGTGGCTATAAGTTTTCCCAGGCGTGAAGTCTCAAGGACCACTCTCCTCACAGCCGTCTTATATATTCTAGTATTTCTCGGTGTCGTTTCCTATCCTTCTGTGCACCATCTTTTAATTCTAGAAGCCATTAATAAACAACTAAAATCCCCGTTTTAGAAGGTGCAGTTCATTTTTAGATAGA
Organism: Ancylostoma caninum; assembly: GCA_037903475.1. Lineage (NCBI taxonomy): Eukaryota > Metazoa > Nematoda > Chromadorea > Rhabditida > Ancylostomatidae > Ancylostoma > Ancylostoma caninum. Next base: position 22,806 of record JBAJFG010000255.1, on the reverse strand, counting down.
AGAAATCCGTATAATCGCTTGTATCTATTAGTTGCCCGACCAAAATGGAACCAGTCACACTGAAAATTCTAGTTAATGTCGTATTCTATCAAGGTGTTTGGCACTACTGTTCCACCTACAACTCGGATTCTTCTAGTGCAAATATCGCGAGCTCTCACCAGACGCTTTTTTTTCTGTAAGCCTGTAGATTTAATTCAAAACAGCTTAAAACTAAGGTTCAGGTCAGTTCCGCAATGTTTCTTTTTGGTTTTGTTCTGTTTTGTTTAGAATTCAAGTCGTTCTTAGTCACACTGGTTACGTTATGGTACTTTTCTGGCGTTCTATATGTTGAGTCCCCAGTTCTACAACGTTGCACTTCTACTGGTTCGACTATACACAGGTTTTACTACAATGTGCTAATGGCACACCCCAGTGGTGTATTCTATAAATAAATAAATAGTGATTGTTGCAGTAAAAACTCTGAGATGTCGATTTGAATCTCGTAAATACTACGTGTAAAGTTTTATCAAACGAGCAGTACGAGAAGATATTTTCATACAAATTACCAGTACAGAGAGTTTTTTCTGTGAGTAATTGGAAGATCACTAGTATATTTCATGAAGTCGTTCCCGCTCCAGCATTTCTTGCTCTCGTGCTCGTTGGTACTGAAATGTAGTTGTATAAAAATCCTTTTTTCTTTCGGAGAACTATGGCATTTTACTGAGTGTTCTCACCTTGCTGAGGAAATTAAATTCAGATTGAGCATAGTAGTTGATGTCATGGTGGGCCCCGTCGGGATCATCGATTTGGTTCAGAATCCGTACTTGAAGAATGAGTCCTAAAAGTAAGTCATTAGAGAAGAGCTATTATACTATTTACTACAACGCAAAGATCTGTGAAAAGGTGTGCAACTTCAAAGCGATCAGCCTATTTCCAAGAAAAACGTGGGAATTCTCTGCCTATCGCAAGAATATGGAAGATTTGCAAAAGTTTGAAGAAAATTTGACTAGAGCGGAGAAACTTTGGTTTCAACAGAAAAATCAGGATTCACACACCTACCCGAACTCCTTCACTCTTTGCTGTTGTATCTATATGTTCTTGCTTTTCTACTAGGTTGTCCCAAAAATAAAGGCTGCAACCCAGTAGTGAAGATGCGGTACTTCATAACTCTACTAATTTACGAGCTAGGTAAGCATTTTTTGAGCTATTACGAAGCACAAAAATGCGCTATCCATAAAAAATAAGCTTTTCACAAGTCCCCTAACATGGCGCAAATACGCTGGAAACGACCAGCATAAAAGCTTTTATCTCGAAGAAATAACTCCAATTTGCGCACAGTTATGCACTTTCCAAAGTGCAGCTTCAGAACGGTCATTACTTCTGAGACAAACTAGTATCCTTAGGTTACCCAGTGCATGACAATCTCTACCTGTGATTAATCCACCGAAAATTGCCATCGCAAGTGCGGTGCCCATTCCAGCCAACTGATACAGAGCCTGTGTCTCTCGATTTCGATCACCTTCCATTGGTCCACCCTCGAAATAAGGATAGATGTGATAGAGCCTAAAATTGGTTGAATTTTCGCTCATTTGATTTATTTCTTCGAAAACTCGAAAGACGTTGGTGGACCCACGTTTTTCCATAGCTTTCCGGTTCATATCCAAGCGCAAAAATTATGCTGAACACCTGAAAAAGGAATTATTCCTTGACTTGCGTAGGGAAATGCCGCAGAAATCCTTATTGGAGTGGAAATCCAGAAGAAAATTCAATTAAGATTCATCCAAGAACGCTTAATTTTTTTAGGAATAAAAGAACAGTTTTTTTTTTCACGGCCTCCCTGACTGCATTTCATTTGCATCTGAACGATTGAATGAACGAAATGAATCAATCAATCAATCAATCAATATGAATATGAATAAATAAATAAATAATAAATAAATAAATCTCTGATGCAGTGAATGAATGAGAAATAAATTTGAAAAAAAAATAAATGAACTAATTCATGAAAATCATTCTCGGAATAAAATGTGAATAAAAATATTTACCCCAGCTAATATTCCAGGAATTCCATGAAGATTATGAACACCGCAAGTGTCGAACAGCTTGAATCTTTTTTCCAGCTTGGGCTAAAGCAAATCGATTATTGATTTTCCAGAAGAATACTCAAAGTTCGGACATACACTTAGCCATGCGTGCCCAATAACTGAGACAAAACTGGCACAAATGCCGACGGCCACAGCATGGGAAGGGTAGAGCACTGCGTTCGCGGCAGAGCCTAAAAGCCAAGGATTAGGGTAATTTTATTCCTCTAATATGAGTCTGTGCGGCTTATCGAGAACGGAGAAGGATGAGAGGTAGTTTACTTGCTGCGACAACTGTTCTCCAGCCAACTTTTTTTTTCTCTGGTGAAAATTAGAAAAGTCGTACATTTTTTACATTCAATTTCAGTCGGGTAACCTGTCGGGCATTGCCTTCCATACTCTGCCTACGCTTGCTATGCTTTGAATGTGGGTAAAAGTTCTTGCGCAGCAAAAAAGGTGCGTTCGTCCACGGCTTCTTAGAATTTTTGAGGGTTGTCGTAAATTTTTTATCAAAAAAAAAAACGAAGCATCTTCGCAAACTTTTAAAAACTCCAAAACGGAAAAGTTTCTCAAAGGCTAACTTTAACTACAAGCTCCATTTCCTTTCTGACAAGCAAAAATGTGCATAAATTGCCATTCCAAATCCTTTGATTTTTGTGTGGCATCGGGTGTATAGTAGGGAAATGATCAATGTATAAGAACGAAATTTGTAAAACGCACCAATAGCCACTCCACCAGAGAGCGTAGAGCTCTGGATGTGAATCATATTGAATCGGCCGAGGTTGTCCACGAGCGAACTCAGGATGAACGTCGTCACTGTTCCACTAGCCATAGCCAGGTATGTGTTCATGATAGCTCTATGGCGAGCATCCTCTAGAATCGTACACTTATGTATTCATGTCCACTCCCTCAAATTACTTTTTTCATAGTATGTAGTTATAATAATATATATAAAGCATATAATTGTTGGGGGAGGCCCCACTGATTAACCGACAGCCGTGGTATAGGATTTTACCGCCATTCTAGATCCTTCCTTGCCCTTATGCATATGAGGACCTAGTTTCTCATCTTTGTCATCTTACATACGCACGTACTCCTGTCTTCTAATAAATCTAATACTCCGAGTCGTCGTTCAAGTACGCTACAATAACATATAGTACTATGTGTATAAGTTATAGTAAAAATGTACGTACATATGGGGTTAAATGGGTCAGCCTTGCCCTGGTTGCTCTAGGCTTAGCAAGGCGCGCTCGGGCTCTGGGATTGGATCTCGAAAGGGGAGTCCTTCACCTACCTAGTCGGAGAACGATGTTATTACGTCCAGTATTGTGACCACACATCATCATCTTTAGGGGTTGCTAGCGGAATTCGTGTGGTACTATGGTTTGATTTGTTGGCACACCATTGAGTGTATTCAAATAAATAAATAAATAAATAAATATAAGTAGCGCAAATGATGGTAAAAATAGTTATGTATGTTAGTAGATAGTATGTAAATAGTATGTTATGACCATAACCAGTACTATAAAATACAAATGCTCATGTAGTTATATCCCGGACTAGTACTATATAATACAAAGTTGTGGTTGATATTGTAGTATTTAGAACTAAGTTACAAGTCTATTCATATCCATTTTCCGGCCATATGCAAGGCTAGCGACTTACAGGGTGCGTCTGACATCGAAAAATTTTTGAGAAATTCACATCTCACGCTTATCCCGTGCACATTCAATATCAACTTTTGTTCAGGTTGCATGGTGTTTCCTTTGAATTCCATGGCGCATGCATGGTGCAAACCTGGTGCGATTATCCCCTCAAAAAATTCTTCCACAACCATCATTTTTATTCAAATCTTCTTTGAGGTTACGAGGAGGAAGGAATCTATGGAGAAACGTGCAGTCGAAGGGGTATTCGAGAGAGAGGACATATCCAACATAACGGCGGCGGAGTACCTCTAACATTCGGAGGAAAATATATCTTTTATTATAGATGGTGTAAAACTGGAAATTCTTAATTATTTTGTGAAAAAAAGTAAAATGGGACCAATAAGGAAAGATTATATATTTGTTTTCGGTACAAATCCCACGTTAAAAAAACTCATTTCTTAGCACGTACAAATTTCTTAGTGTCGATCCAGCAAATTATGACAGATATTGTAAATCTTAACAAATTGCTCCCGGTCATAGGCCGTCTACCTACAGCATAGACAATATGGTAGTATATGTTTCATCAGTCGTAAATAAGCACTTTATTACTGGGCACTCACCTGGTTCCTGTACAGCAGCATTGAACGATGGAAAGAACACCCACAACAGCAGGGTCCCTGAATTTGCAAAATTATGTAGAGCAGTGCATCCTGCACTTTTTTTCCGGGATACAAAAAATTTAAGCAAAGCGAGTTTTTGAACATTAGATCAAATTCGGGTAAAAAATGCTGAGAAAAAATAAACAATGTGATAAAAAATAAACGTGAAAAATAGAGAGAGTAGCCACAAATTTTATGCCACGTGGGAAAATCTTCCTGGAAATTTCTTTTAGTGTGGGAAACGAAATGTAAGAAATAAATCAATTTTGATGAAAAATTCAACTCCTCCCCCCCCCCTTAAGATTCTTCTTTCTCTGCACCCTCTCTTTATATGTGACATACTGGTCCCGGCCGAAGCGGGTTTACCGCAAACAAACAAACAAACAAACAAAGTAAGTAATAAATGAAGTACCAATCATTGAGAAAAGATCTGAATGATGTATCGATCCTTGCTCATCCATCTCCATAACGTTCTTCTTCTTCCCAACCAGCGCTGCTGCTAAGCCGAAGTAAGCCCCAAACGCGTGGACAACGAGAGAACGGCCACCGTCATTCACCTGTATTTTTTTAAACCCGTCAGGGAATGGGGAGTTTTCTGTTGCCTCTCTTGACGGATGACTGTTTTCAGCAATAAATCAACATCAGAATTTGTTTCCACCCACATGCAATATGTTGACGACAATATGATCGACGAGGACTGAGATGCTGGTCTCAAAAAACGCCAACAACAGGAACTGTACGGGAGTCATCCGACCCAGCAGTACTCCCATAGTGATGAGGACGACTGCGCAAGAGGCGTCAGCACACATCATTCTAGAAAATTCCTCAATTTTCTTCGAAATCTCTAAGAATGTACTTCCAGAAACTCACTCAGGAACGCCTAAAGTAAAGGTTCCAGTGTCTTGAAATTGCTTCGAAAGAAATCCACGCAAGAGCATTGCCCACTGGATGACAAATGCAGAGAGAAGGAGATTAACCGAGACAGCCGAGAAGCCATATCTCTGAATAGTTTATTATTTCCTTGCTTTAACATCCAAATTTACGAGTGGAAACATACATAGCTTGCTTATAATGAAAAAATCGAGAGAAACGGAGAAGAAGAAATTCAAACGTAAGGATAAAAGTAAAGCAATAGTTAATACGAAATGAAATGAAATAAAAGATCCTTAGTAGTAATTTATCGTGCAAAAAATGAATTTATGGTAAGTCGGCATGATATCCACAACAGTTTGGGATTTTTTAAAATCTATCAGGCTCAGATCAAACGAATGGTGGTTCCTCGTGGAGAACGAAAGCTGAAGAACTCTAAGACGTCGATACTTTGCCATGGCAAAAGCGAAAAATTCACTGTGGCACTCCCACATTATTTCGCAATTTGCTAAAATTTAATGCTAGAACACGAAACGTCTCGGGATTGACTCGTTTTTTTCCCCTGGAGAAGGTCTCAGAATTTCGTTCATTCCTTTGCAGATTCCTATGCTGTTTTAATAATTTTCTAGAAACTCCTGACTGACATCTGTATGGAGCCTAACGGAGCAGAAAGTGATGCCTCAGGAATTCTAGGCAACTTTTTAGGAATCATCGAGTTAAACGAACTTGATTTTAGAAAGAAAATTGGAAAAATTCTTTGAAGATCTATTAGTTTTGCCAGTAAAGATGCAAAAACTGTCTGATCTAGGCACTTTTATCAGGACGTATTTTCTGCGATAAGCACTATGAGGAAGAAAGTGCACTGGATCATGTCAACCCTGTGGATTATTTTGCTTACTCTTGGGAAAATGCCGATTATCTGAACGCTGAGATGAAGAAGGGCCACTCTTGGATGTATTATATTTGGAGAAACTTTGAGCGGTCTCCAAGAACATCCAATCAGAGAAATACTGAGCCGAAGATTGAGTACGTTGAAATGGATACACCACTTAAGTATGGCTTTTTGAGAAGGGAAACTGTGACATTCATGGCTAGACATTTCTTGGGGAATTTATGAAACTTACCCTTTGAGGAGGTTGATAACATCAACAAGAGCGTTAAACAAACAAATGCATAAATTTCCTGAGAAATGTTTAGCCATGAATGTCACAGTTTCCCTTCTCAAAAAGAGCGTTAAATAAACATAACAAAATAATATGAATATGAAAGTAGAATAATGTTCAAAGCCCCCTTGGCAAAAAATAACGTAGGCCACATTGTTTCTCATCTTCCATTAGAAATTATCACTACTATGACATTGACCATTCTTCATATCGGTGTCTCAGACCAGTTCTACCAGACTGCTCATCTTTCAAGTTAATATGGCCATCATTCACAATTCCGTACAATGTACAAAGGTAGGTAAATGGCACATCTCCAGGTTTTTCAGGACATAATTCACGGTATGAAAATAAAAGGGTTCTGAAACTGCAAATTAAAACCGGGGAAGCGGGATATGTATTTTGAACAGAAAACAAGGAAACATGGGTAATTGTTATTGAAGAGATCTATGGGAAATCATACCCGTGAGAAAAAACAATAAGAAGTTACGGAAGTGTCTTTCAAATCATCTACAAATCTTTTTTCTCGCAAATAAAACCTATTTCGGCAAACTTATAGGTCACAGAACACTCGACCGTTCACGAAAAGCATTCAGAAAAACCGAAAGATGGTCGCGGTCACAGTCCAGAACATTTTTCTGGCTAATTCGATTACCGTTCGATTGATAAAGTGTGAAAATCGCTGACTCACCTTTAAAAACGCCATCAAAAATCCGAATCCAACAAAAATCATCAGATGAACGTCCTGGAACACTAAATAGTTTCATTTCTTTCCACTCCAAAGACTTGTATAAATCTCTCTGACGTCATAAGTAGTAGGTGAAATCTCACATGGGTAATCAGTGCCACTGTAGATCCTCTTGCTATCGTCCAGTGGGTCGATGTACCGGCAGAAGAAGGAAAATAAGACCAGGAAAACCATTTGGAAGAAAAGGGCGAAGAGCGAGAATTGACGCCGTTGCCAGACGGTTTGTGTGGCAGCTGGCATTCTGGAGGATCCTGAAACTTTGTGGAGTAATGTATTCTGGGTAAAAGTGCGATTTACAGAGGGTAACGCAAGAGATCCCGCTGATTTCCTAGGAAAATAGGCCTGGATTTTCAGGATGCGTGACTAGGACTAAATGTAAGAGTTGGCATACATGATGGAGTACCCAGTTATAATGAGTAGATTGTTACTGGTAAGGCGATGAATCGATTGCGAGATGTGACAGCGTAATTGACGTGGTGATGGCGGTATCACTACCACCGACCAACCTGCGCGATGCACTCTTACTCGCACGTACAGTCAGACCACGATGCTATCTGTATGATGTGTCGATCACGCCCCATCCGCTCGCACTTCTCGCCACTGGCCGTCGGTCTGTTCCAGCCAAACATTTCAAAGACGATCTTTCTGAACCAAGACCTCATTGATTCCTACTTTGCTCACGATAAACATAGGCAATTGGGTTAAAACCTTCCTAGAGATGTTTTAACCTAGGATGGTAAGCAAAGCGTCTGTTAACTGGGCTAGCCTTTCTATCGCACTTTCTATTCCTTCAGAATGGAAAATGAATTACAAATATAATATCATTCAAAATCATTGCTTCAGTTCTTACAAAGTCCATCCATCATCCGCAGAAAGAGGCGCCAAAGGGCCGAATAACCATCTGGAAAAGGCAGAAATCGGTACTTTCATTTCGCTTGCCAAAACCTATGAATAACATCTAAACGGATAACCAGAATGGATAATCCACTCACCCCTGGAAAAAAGTCTTGGAGTAAGATATTGAAAAAGCACTACCCAACGACTTGAAAATGCTTGGTAGTCCTCCAAACTCCCGAACACTAGTGCAGTCTCGGCCAATAATTGCTGCACCACAGAATACCACCCAGCTGTTCTGCCGCACCGCTGCATGTCCGCAACGCGGCATGGGCGTTACCAGTTCTGATATTCTATGCTTTCCACCGTTTTTTCTTGTGTCGTTGGTCTTATAAGGGAATACTCGAGTCAACCTGGCACCATAATGAGCAGAGGATCAATAGCGACAATGTCTGACAACAACAGCGCTCAGCGGGTCTGCCGCGCCGCGTAAGTGGTGCAGTGCAGCAGACCTGAGCGGCACCATCTGTGATGAAAAAAAAAGACTGACAGGCACTGTGTGTACAATGTATTAGTGTCAACACAAAATCAAGTAGCCAGAACTTGCACCTCAGTTTCTACCTCTTTTGTTCTTCAAGCAAAACTTTAGAAACATCATTGAAACAGCTGTATCTGTGTTCAGTTCTTATTTGGCAACACAATGCACATGTTCGGCTCAACCAATTCGCCGTAAATGAACTCGAACAGAACTTTTTTCTCGGATCAAATAATGGAATTTAAAACAGGTTGTTGTCATCCATACCAAAAAGAGCCTAAAACAACTATTGACACAACGGTTCTGCAACATATCTTGGATATGTATCGCCATCCTTTGCCCCAGATTTGGTATCACGCGTGTGAACATACAAAACCACTCAGGTATCCAAACTTCATGCAACAATTTCACAGGTAGAGATGAGATGCAATGCAAAAAAAAACGAAAAAAATAAGGGTTATAAACATTGGGACATCAAGAGGAAATTAAAAACAAAACCAGCATGAAAAACGAGAAAAGAAAGAAAAGAAACATACGTATTGATCATGACAAATATTAACACACAACGACATTATAGTGAACCTACTAGAAAAAACATCAGAATACCAAGAAGGAACGCAAAATTACACCCGAACGTGAGAAAACGACCTAAATATCAGACTGGCAGACCATTTTGATGGTTTGGAGCTGTTCCCGCGACAGATTCAAAGCACTGAAAATCATAAGAATTTATTGAAAGACTAAGAAAAACTTTGAAAAAAAAACATGACTCCCAACTAGTGCAAGTAAAACTGAATACTGTTGTTATACCCTATCAAGTAGACGAGAAATCTTACCCAAGATGAGCTCCAAACTTTCCATTGATACGTAACAATCCAGCTTGTAACGCAGCATCTATTTGTCGCACGGTAACGTCGGAGTTAGTGGTAATGGTTTGATTCTAAACAAAATAACTGCCGTAGGCCGAGAAAAAAAACGTCGAGAATTAGTAATCTTGAGAAGATCACTCACAGCTCTCAATCTGAAGAACTTGTCAATGGTCTGGATTAGCTGCACAAACACTCCTATTATTCTGGGAAGATCCTTCAAGACAACTCCGTAGCGATCTTCCTGATAGGATTCCACAACGAACATGTACAGACCTAAAAAAAGGGACTTCACCATCTCACCTCGGTGAGGAAATATTCTAAAGGCCTACTTTCAACCGCAAGAATAGCGATGTGCGCTTCGTATCGTGACACAACAAACGATTCATCAGCCAGCAATGAGAAAGCCTTCTTGAGCCTGCAATTTTTTACATAGAAAATATGTTGAAAGAAGGTGCAAACAAAGATTTGTAGCTGAACCAACCAAATGTACTGTTGCTGGTTTACAATTTCAGGACGACGCACAGCAGGGCGTATGGCCACACGATGGCGCTGTCTAACTGCCGATGAATACACTGAAATACAGGATTAGTAGATTACACCATTCCCCCTTGAGAAGCCAGGAAAAAGTGTGAACGCACATTGTTTCCTGGACTTGTGCGGCATCATCAGCATTTCTCGATCAACTTCTACGAGATCCTCTTCTGACATATCGCCCATGTCACCATCAAGACAAGGTCCACCTGGTAGACGAGAAGAGGCAACCTGAACAAAATTCATGGATCATAGCAATAATGATGAGGAGTACCCATTCTATTTTTAAATCTACATTGGACGCATTTCCGGTTTTACGGCCAAAAGACGAAGAACAATGGTGACGTTGTAACCGTATTCGGCTACGCTGCCCTATTGGTGTTAATGGAGATTGGAGGAGTTGGATCTTCATTGCACATATGTGCTAAATGCAATAAAAGTCACAACCTAACCTATGATCCCAATCTGGGACACTGGCTTGAGGACAAAACGACTACATACCACCAGCTCAGAGTGGTAATGGTACTACGATGAACGTGGTAATGAGAACGACCCCAAAACAATAAGAACTCTTCGGAACTACAACCAATTCAGCAACACTTACTTCCAGATCACTTCGAATGCGTTCCAGAATGTTGATGCAGGTGGTAGAAACATTCGTCCAGTTACGAGGATGGCCTCCTGTAGCGAATGATGATAACATCAGATTTTTGAGATAGTAAAAAGCAAAAATAAGGCTAGCAAAGGTGAAACGGAGAAAATTTTATGGACAAATAGATAAAATATCACAGTTTTGAAGAATATGAAGAGGTAGAAGGAAAACAGATTATAGCAGATAGGAGACAAAATAAACATAGAAAAATATGAAGTAAAAATATAACGAAAATTTATGAAATAGACGAATAAGCATGGTAAGAAATACCTGGCTGACTGAGTGAAAACACTTCCAGTCGACGATTACGATCTGTCCATGCAATTCGTCGTAAGTCGGTAAACGCAAACAGCTAGAAACAAATTTACAGAAACAATGTATAACACGAAAAAAGCATGATTTAAGCCAATGATCGCTAAGAACAAACCTTCAGCAGACCATCCTGACTATCAAGGACATTCGTCAGTGTTCGTGTTTGCTCAGGGGTTGGAGTATGCACAACAAATGGAGGAGGCAGAAGGAAAGATATTGGCTGGAATATTTTCCGTTTCGAAGGCCGATTTTTTAGAAAAAAAAGGGAATTAAAATGTATCGATATAATAGAGAGAGAGAGACAGAGAGACAGAGAGACAGAGAGAGGGCATATTCTGAGGTTATATCTAAAGGACGTTCATAAACAAAAATACTGTCTGGAAGAAGCAGATGCCCGAAATAGATGATTAAACTCACATAAGTAAAGGTAGAAGTGGGTAATGTTGAGAAGGAATAAGTCAATAAACAAACAAAAAATAAGAATAAGCCATGGTAATTGAAGAAATAAGTAGTTTTAAGAGAAAATGATTCTCACCTTCATGACGAGCTGACGACTCATTTTCAACAGCACTTTTGTAGCAAAAAGTTGTCCGAAGACAATAACCAAACAATAAAGATTGAAGGAAATGTTGAATAACAACAGCAGCGAAGAAAATCCATTCGTGAATAATCCTGAAGTGAAGTGTTATTCCAAAAAAGAACGACAGAACTTCCACTATCTCCTGTGACAACTGTGGAGCAGAAATGCAGATTAATACGTCGAGTACAACACTCAGCAGCATATCCTCTCGGCTGCTGCTATCCTCCCCTCGATTGTTGTCACCCTCCTTCAATGGTTGCCGAAGAGAGGAATGATTGAGCAGCAGTTGAGGAAGGGATGGCAGCAACTTTGAGGAGATGCTCATAGGGTTTCTACTCGAAATGTCACGCGGCCCAAACTGCGTTTCTGCCGCACAGTTACCAAGATTGGAGCGGGAAGATAACGACAAAGAAACATTAAGAAATCGTGAGAATGAATACGAGGAGAAAGAGAAAACCAAATAAAATGAGAAAAAAAGTGACTAACCTATCAAGCATCCGCTAAGGCAGGTCACAATCACTACCCTTCCCGCTTCGCGGAACGTAGCAGCCATAACGGATTCACGTCCGAACGAAAACATTCCGCTAATAAAATGGAATATTCCTAACTAAAAGAAAATCAACATTAAAAATTACTATGGAGTAGACAGCATGAAAACTTGAAGTTTAACCTGTGTGACAATTCCAGAGAAGGAAAGTTGGAAGTCGTTATGAAATATCGAGAAAAATGTTGATACCAAGGTTGACAGTGCCAGCGTCCCAAGAAGAAACCTAAGCAAATAGGGTGATATCAACTTCAAAACGTCTAAAGATAAAGGTGCTGGGGAACTAACCTATCTAATCCAGGATAGTAGGACATCTTTAGGATGATACTAGCGTAAATGACATTATACAGCAAAACGACGGAAAAACCAAGCCAGGTGTCTGACTTCTTCCAAGACAACCTCTGCTGCTGCTCAGCTGAAATATCTCTTCAGAAGTTTTTAGATGGGAGAAACAAATGAGGGTCCCCAAGGACGAAACATACCTTTCACCAGTATATTTAATACAGCCCAACACATCGCGAACGAAAACAAGCCAATCGCTAGCGCTGATACCCATGTTGAAACGGCAAAAATGGTGGTAAATATATCTGAAGATGGAAATTTAAAGCGAATGCTATTAAAACGACACCACCTAAGGAACTTACCACTAAAAAGTCGGAAAATCGACCGCACTGAGAACTGAAGAGCAATCAGTGAAGCGAAGAACGTAAAAGCACATACAAGCCCAACGCATATGGAGGCTCTCAGCTGGCGAACAGAAATCTAGAGCGATTTCACTGTGAAAAAATGTAAAAGACCCAGAAAATAAGGAGGATGTGACTCACCACTCCATGAAACCAGTCGAGAATCTTGTCGTGTACAGTTGGTAGGCGCACCTGCTGGGGGTTAAGCATGGGACGATTCGTCCTCGCTTCGGATTTTGATCTGGGTGGAGAGAAAAACGCATCATCGTCGAAAGTGGACCTGTATTTGAGGAAATAAAACCCCAAAACAAAAGTGCAACGACAGATATGAAATGCGAAAATCGGGTCAGCAAACGTTACCTTCTGCTATGATTGTTCAAAGGTGACGAGGCGGCCTCATTGTGTGCCAAGCTTGAAGGAGAGAAGTCTCCGATCATACCCTAAAATCCCCACTTTTTGCTCTGAAGAAAAATGTGGAATACATGCAGTAGGTCACAGAGAAGAGGATAAGAGATTATGAACGAATGCACGAAAAATAACAATGAGAAGGCATAAGCAAAGAAGATATGCCTGGACAGAGAAAATTCCTTACAAAAGAAGTCCTCGAACATTCCGTAGCACCACTTCTAAGGTTATCAGTGGAGGCAGCAGTGTGAGAGAAAGTACATGAAAAGTACAAGTACAGGAAAATGAAGGATTGACAAGACATTTGCTCACATCAAATTTGCCAACCCCAGGTTTTCCCTAATGGGAACAAATATCTTGGAATATCGCAGTGTTCTGTAGACTCAGGTAAAATCTATTCATCTCAGAAGACATCACCCCTGAATAAAATTTGTATGAGTTTTCAGCTGCAGCTTATTTCTTACTGAAGATTGTTATACTTCTCAAGCAAACTATGGTGGCTAAACTCTTCATTAAGAGAAATTGACGGAAATCATAAACAGCTACGATTCTAAGTTACATTTTATGCCTGGGAAGCTTCAGGCCCGGTTACACTTGTCCAACCAGAATAAGCCGAACTCGAAAGAGTAGAAACTTGGAATTGCAACAAGGTTAGGGATTTCGAAATTAGGTCGATTATGGTGAAGTGGGGATTTTGGGGGCTTCATACTTCTAATTTTTGTCTGCATTAATCGTTCACCAAAAGAACGAGTACGAACAATCACTACATTCTCTTGGTGAAGGTAAGGAAACAGGATTTTCAAAGTATTAACCATGAAAAGAGGGAAATTCTATGTGTTTACGCTTCAGAAAGAGGTGAAAAAGAATTTAAAAAAAAACTCTATTAGTGCTAGCACATATTAGGACCAGATTCTATAGCCTAAAAGCAAGAGAGAATCATAACACTAAGTATAGGGCGTTCAATCACTTGAAATGTACTTGATGAAACCTTATCAACAAGGTAGGAATGATAATGACACCAATGAAACCATAGCAACAAACTTAAAAATTGGAGGACATCTCCACAATTTCGAAAATAAATCGAGCGCCCCGGAATGCGGAGCACACCAGCTCAGAGCGACCGTATACCGTTAATCCTTGCGCTGCCAGTACTAGTTGTTTACCTGTGTAATTAGAACTAAATAATGTAATAGTTGTACGCAAATTCGGATGTTCACTTCAGAATAAGTCAGGAACTCGAGTGTTCGAACAAGAAGGGGCAATATACTCCTGGAGAAAGGGTAAGAAGGGTAGAAGGGCTTTTTCATTCTTCAGTAACCGACTACTCAGGACCATTTCCGAATTATTAGCTAAACTGAACAAATTGTTCAACTTTAATTTGGTTCTGATCAGCATTTGGTTGTTTTGAGATCCTTCTTGAGTACCGTAGTAGATACTGTCCCTGGAATCAGTTGTTCTGAAATATGTATGAAGTGAAAATCTACGAATGAGGCCGCATTATCATCCGATCGAGGTCACGAGCATTTTCTATGTATAGTGAAAAAATACTAAGACTCTTATGAACTCCCACACTGTACCACTAAAGATAGCAAATTTTGGATAAATAAGGTCAAAAAACGTGAAATACCATACTGAAGCGGCAATTAGGAGTTAGAATTAGAGTTACATTTCCAAGTTTGCCTTGCAAGCCTGCTTAAAGGCAGCACTCACGGAAATCTTTGGGTTGAAGATTTCGCGGTGTATCGGGGTTTTTAGAGGCGATGAACTCATTGACAACGATGAAGTAGCGTGAAACACGCGAAAAACATAGGAAATGATGGCGCTATTTCATGTGTGTCCACTGCGCGGACGAGTGTTCCGTGATGGGTCCCGCCACGGAACCCTGCAAATGGTACGAATTTCATAAACACGCCCCCGCTGAACCACACGCGCACACCCTGTCAACGGCGTTTGTTGGCATGACAGAACCCTAATGTCCAGAGCGGCTGATGTGTCCACCAGGGATGAGCGGATACGAGATTTTCTGCGACCCGGATAACGGTGCGAATAACGGATAGGCCAAAACCTACGGATAACGGTGAAACGGATAACCGGATACGGACAATCCGCTCATCCCTGGTGTCCACGGCTGTATCTTCGCAGGTAGACGGCCATTCAAGGTGTTCGACTTACTGTTGCGATTGTCCAGCGGCCGACTACATGGTGAGCGATTCATTTCAGAAGTGAAAATTTCCGTGAGTGCTGCCTTTAAAATAATTGAGAGAATAATCATGAAAGAGGCTGGAATTCCGAAGTTTCTAGAAAATGTCTTTCTAATGCAGATTTCTTCGTTCTTTTCTCTATTTCAACTGTTTGGCAGTGGGCGGAGTCACTGTCCGCTGGGTGCGCAGTAGTTGATCTGCTAGCACGACACCTATTTCATACTCTGGTCTTCTACAGTATCGGTCTATACTTACAATTGAATCCAATGCCAAGATTTTTTTGTCTTATCTTTTGCTTTTATGTGCGTAGTAAGCTGGCAACAGTAGTGGATGTGCAGACCACCCGTAGCATAGCAGTGACCTTTCGCCGAATGCAATGACCTTTCGCCGCTGTGCAGTGACCCCTAAAGTCTAGTGCTATTCTGCTGTTTCATGTGCGGTATTCTGAGGATATTTATTACAGACATATTTAGTACAGCTACCGGCATAATCGTTCTTGTTTTCCTTGCATCGAAGCAAATTTCCATATCGGGGACAGCAAGCGATCAGCGTTTGATTTCTGGTGCAAAAAGTGGTTATAACGTTCATCAGTACGCTCCAACTCTGTCTTCATATCTCATATAGCTTCGTCTGGGAGCCTTTGCATCACCTGGAGCGACACAGTCTGCGAATCGAAGTTTGTGGAAACGCGTTGCGTACGTGGGTGGATCCCTGGAAAAATCACGTTAGTGAAGATGCAATACATAAAACTGCATAAATTACCAATCGCTGGAACCAGGTTCTGAAGAGTAGAGAGGGCGCCAGTCGTATTGCGCAGTTGGAAACGAAGCCGTGCCGCGCCACCCACGCGGCGCGGCAGACCAGGGCGGTGCTGTGGTCGTCGGGCTTTACCGAGATTGTCGTTTTATACACAACAGTGTGTACGTAACGATGCCCGCACATGAAGAAATTTGAGAGCTGTAGGCTAGACGGGATTTCCTGCAACACCCGCCTAGCACCACGCCCAGTCGATCTGCCGCGCCGCGCAGGTGGTGCGGTGCGGTCTCATTTTCAGGTGTGCAATAACGATTGACGTCCCCTGTGCACACGTTCACTTACTTATAGTGTAGAATCCATTTATTAAAGATGCCTTCGAAACATGTCTCGGTATCAGAGTTCAACAATAGGACCTGAAAAAAAAATAAATAGAAAAAATATAGATGAAAAGTTGGTCCTACTTTTCCGAATGGTCCAAAATGCGTATGTTTTGACCAGTGATGTCGTATAATATTATATATAGTAAATATTTCATAATACTTATCAAATATGACTTTTATTTGAAATTCGAGTAAATAAACATCGCTGCTTTGACGCAAATTGGCTCAACTTTGGACTCATCAAAATTCGAAATGCCAGAATTAACTCAAACCATCTTCAGAGAGGTCAAAATTTTCAGTAAATTTTGAAGGATACCCACCCATTTCGCGCACCAAGACTGGCTAAACGTGAACCCTGGCCACCAGAACAAGCCCATGTTTATGATGTCACCTTGCTTGAAAAACAACTTGAAGTGGTCCTTGGCTCCTCGTTCGAAGTCGTCTCTAGAATAGGGTATATGATAGGTACTGGGAGGTATTTCAAGAAGTGAGCTACCTTCCAGGATTGTCGAGATTGAAAGTCTCGTACTCATGAGCGGACTCGTAGTAAATCTAGAAAATAGAAGAGTGAGGTGAAAAGTGGATGAATAAAAAATAATAAGGCCTACAATAGGACTACAATTTGTTAATGTGGGTCTGATTTGATGAGGAAATACAAAGCCAGATGGTGAGCCGGTATTTACTTATCAACTAATTTATTGTTTCACTTATTTATGACAAATGAAGCTTGCCAAACATACCACTCACTGCTGTAACTGCACTAATCGTTCAACAAAAAAAAAGAAAAAAAAAGGCAAAGACGCGGTTCTTTTTTTATTTTCATTTCTTTTTATAGCCCAAGCCATTTCGCTCCTTATCGAAATTTCTACAAAGTAATCGATTTGTGGGGAGGAGATTAACAAGAAAAGCCCAATAACATTTCTAAAATTTCATTAGAACCGTACAATTTCCAAATTATCTGTGGCTGTGGGTTTGAGAGCGAGGCTACATGACATTGTAAGTGTAAATGCCGGATATGTGCTCTTGTCGTACCGATTATACCACAAACGCATGCAAACGCTTAAAAACTGTAGCACTATAATGTAGACTTAAATGTAGGGCTATACTGTGATGTAGAGCCTACGAAGAACATGTATGCCATATCCATGGTATGAAATGGTGCTGCAATTTCGATGCTTGCTTCAATAATTTTCAAAATTTGAATATCACGGATTTTATCGAAGCAAGGTTGCTCGATAGATCCCGTTATTACGTAACGATTCCTATAAATCAAAAATGTCATGCTTTTATGAAAATATAAACCACGCATAAAAGATTTTCAATTTTCGCCTTTTTCAAATCTGGCTTTATTCGGACTGCATAGCCAACACTTTGTCAGTTTTGGTTAGTGCAGGGAAAGAGTTCTACAGGTTTTGTCCGTGGCAAGAATCGTATGTCAATTCGTGAATACTGCGATACGCCTGAAAATTAAAGCACATCATCAGATGAATGCTACATCGTAGAGCAACATTTCTTAGTTTCAAGAGAGACTACGTATTTGTATTCACACCAGTAGCCCCCAAATTGAATAACTTTTAGAATCAACAGCATATTTGTAGGATATTCAGAGATATCACCTTCAGCTGGACATGTAGTGATTTTGTCTGTGCTAAAACGAGTATATTGCGAAATTGTGGAGACATCGAAGTGGCTACTGTGTTGGGTAGCAAGACGCTCGTTATGACACATGCATTACAAAATTATCTCTGTGCACTTTCTAGCATAATCACTTCGTCAAGCAGTACATATCCTGTGGGTACAGATATCTCGCAGTCTCGCTTACAAAACCATGGGCGAAGGCGATTTGAAAAGTAGACGCTTTTCAAATGAATTGAAAAACTCTCCTCGTGGTTTCTCCAAATCATTTGATTTTCAGAAATTCCGATGAGGAGACAAGTCAGCTGAGTTGGAGAAAGAACGAAAAGTAAACGATGATTCGAGTTTGTTTTTCGTTATCTGTCGAGCAATTACCATGGCTACTGCATTCCATGCAGAGCTGTGATAGAAATGTCTTTTCCCTAGTAAGCTGAAATCTACTGTTTCAGACTTTGATTTCCAAAAAAAAAGAGTCACGAAAATCCAAGATTCTTCTCTTCCACAAAAGCTGGAGCATTTTTTCGCGTTCAAATATTCCCTTTATTTTTAAATCTAACGGAAAATATCGGGTTGGGCAATAAGTTCGTGCGGTTTCTTTTCATCTTGTTTTTTTAAGCCTGGAATCTAACTTTGATCGATAGCGTATAGGAAACCATTTCGTAGCTCTTGATTTACTCTTTACAAATATCCTAACCGATTTCCTCGATTCTCGCCACAGTTCGTTTTCTATCGCCTAAGGTTTGAAGCTCCAGTTCAAATAGGACGACAACCTCCGACTACACCTACTGCTCCACTTCTATCGTAGAGTGAATCCAGCTCAACAGGCAACAGATATCAACGACATCTCGAGAGAAGCAAATACTTCTGAAAAGATGGTAAAAAAAATGTCTTCCCGCCTCACAGAGGTTAATTTTAGCCAGAGGATGCCACTTCCCTGAATATAGAGTTTTAGGAACAACGAGGCGTCTATCCGCTAGGTTTCGCTCTAGATATAAAGAACAACCACTAAGAATGTTATTGTTAGCAACATCTAAGGCCAATTAATTTAGTCCGCAAAAAAAACATCCAGTTCCTCTGAAAACAGCACTAACTTATTGCCGAACCCATTACATAAGGTCGATAACCTTGCTGTTGAATGAGAATTGAAGCGAAATTCAACCTTCAAATAAACTGAAGCATCCGTTCCAGCTCCTGGCTCATCGCATGTGGCTATAACCACGTCCCATACTCGTCCATCTTCTGGAAATGGAAGATTAAGCCATCGAAAAAGCTCAAGCGCAGCCCGGATTATGGATTCACATTCAGCTGCGGCTCATTGCGCTTCGCGACCAGGATGTATCAGCTGCTACTCATTTGAAACAATAGACAATTAAAAAATTTATCGTTACCATAAACACTGTTCAAAGAGGTGAATTTTTGGAAGGAGGTGATTTTTTACCCATAGTTCTAAGAAACAGTGAAGGAAATAAATTATTCAGAGGGAAAAACTCGAATTTTCGATAAAATCCCAAGTGCTTGCAAAATTTTGACGGATTTTCATTGACTAAATTCGAAAAAAGTGGCAATCAAAAAAAGTATGTGTGTATGCTACTAAGTTGTAAATTGACACAACGAGAAGAGAATGAGCCACTCAGCCACTATTTCTGGCTCAGAAATCATTTTTGTAATATATGTATGTATGGCCAAAATATATTTTTGGCGTTGTTCTCGAAAAAAATTAAATTGGTTTCTGAATGGCAGCATTTTGGTCGATACGTTAACATGTGGGATATCCATGACTCTGCTTCTTTTCCCCCAGGTACCCGTATTTTACAAAAAATGAAATCTCAGGAAAAATAGTAAAGAGTGGAGAACGATTTCTCAGGCTTTTTTGGAACTTAATACCAATTTTTTCAAGGTTAAAGGAAATTAGAAAACTTCCTTCTCCTCAACCGTTCACTAAAAACTAACAGACTCTGATGTCCACTCCGCTCCAATATTCACGTTTTCTATGCCCGTTGTGCGTCAATTTTTTTATTTTTTCATCTTAGTGACACGGTACATGTACACGCTAATTATTAGAAGAGAACAAAACATTATCAAAAATCGGGGGAAAATCTGGGACTGAACAGTAAACACCAAAAGAGATAGGAAATTTTTCCAACGGGTAGAAGTAAAATATCTAGACATTTAATCATTTTTGCACCTAAACACCTATGTTTACTCGGCAACATTCATAAGTAGGTATTTATTTTTTTAGAATAAGTTATGGGTGCAATCATGTTTATGCTCTTAAAACAAACAATAGAAACTCACGTTTGCTCGTAGTGTTGCCCTCTTGCTCTAAAGCCTGTTGAGCGAGTGAGCAGTGATGAATAAGTAAATGAAGCAAAATAATTTCTATGAATCTGCGCATAACAAACATCAGTTTTCCAGGAACAGGCGTCCGAATACGAATGGCGCCGAGTCGGCCAAGCAGAATAATCCTTCCGTCCACATATCAATACGAAGCACAAGCTCTTCAAAGGACACAGACATTTGGCACGAAAAAAGTGTTGTTCGTGTCAAATTGACGGATGAAAGTGTTTCTCGCAGTGGCTTGGTGTCATGCTTTTCAGGCGATTGCATCCAGCTCTTTATGGATAGCACCGGATGGAAAATAATTAGAGCTATAATCCAGCAGCTAAACTAGAAAATGTGTCCGAATGGCTCAACGTTTCAGGCAGTTTCCTTTTTCCGCTCGATTTTCCCTAGGAATCAATGTGTGCACATCGAAAAAGATGGTGAAATGTTATTATTCATATAGGCAGCCTCTAATGGCGTCGTTTTGTTGATTCAGTCATGAACGATCGAAATTACATCCTGCATACATGTGTTTTTTTTTTTTGGGCAACAGATGGTGAATAGTATTATTTGATTTCCCCATCAAATTGACTGGTGATGTAAGTGGAGCAATTTCTCATATGAATATAAATTCACGGCTTCTCTGCGAGCTTCCTTCCAATTGAGATGATTGAATTTCTACTGCTGTTTGCTCTCACGACTTTGCAACCACTGCTGTAAGTTAATTTTGTTAAGTTCCTACAGAAAATAGTCATCTTTCTACAGCAATCGCATATCAGAAGCGAGTATGCCTCAAGGATAAAAATGAAATTTTGCTTGTTCTATTGGTTTTGGTTCACGTATCATGTTATTCTAGTGGGTTAAGGACCACTTCCACGGAAACTTCTAATTTCTACTAGAGAGTTTGTATGCTACGCAGCGAGGGCCGCTAAAATATTCGGAAACAATCACGATCAATGCAATGAATGCATGCACAACAATGCGGAGAAATGCTCCCACTCATCCTTATTAGGGAAGACGTCTTCTTAAGTGATGTAAGACAGCGCTTCGCTGGATCTTATGTCGTGGAACGTGTAAGGTCCTGACTAGCTTTAATCTCTCGACGATCGCGATCCTTTCTCACGCTTCCGTAGTTTCTCAAGTTCTTACTCCTTTTCTCCTCCTACTCCAAATTTTTAGAAAAAAAAAAAGAATTATCACGTTACCATCAAAGAAGACCAGCGAGACCATTAAGGCTTAATAATCTCTCAAAGTGAACGAAATAAGTGTGGATTCGTCAAAAACTGTAGCACAACTGATCCATACCATACGGCTGCTGACTGAGATGCATCGGGAGAAGAAGGAAACGGTCCATCTAGCTTTTTTGACCTCGAGAAGGCCTTCGAGAGGATACCCCGTGAACTGATTCGGATGTCACTACGCGCTCATGGGGTCCCCGAAGAGTACGTCAGATGGATGCAGCTTCTCTACAGGAATGTCACGAGTTCAGTCAGATGCGCTGCAGGAGTAGCAGCACCGTTTGGTGTCCGCGTGGGAGTCCATCAAGGCTCTGCACTCTCACCGCTTCTTTTCATTCCTTACGTGGACACTGCATCGAGTGATTGGACCACCATGGACGCTTCTTTATGCAGACGATGTCGTAGTCGCTGCCCGCGCTAGGGAGGAGTTCCAGAAAAAGGTACAGGCATAGAATGACCGGTTTGAACGATACGGGATGAAACTTAACATAAAGAAAACAGAGTACCTCGAATGCGGCGAACAAACACCAGGTACGATAGCAATCGATAATGAGGAACTTCCGAAGGCCTCCGCGTTTTAGTACCTCGGATCCTGTGTCTCATCTGACGGTAACACGTGGATGGAAGCTGGATGTAGAGCGAACGCTGCGCAGAACTAGTGGAGGGATGTAACGGGTCTGATGTGTGATAGGAAGCTGAAGTCAAAGATTTATCGCACAGTAGTCCGGCCTGCTGCGTTGTATGGAGCGGAATGCTAGCCGACCACCTTGAAACACGAGCAGACCCTCCTCACAATGGAAATGAGAATGCTTCGCTGGACTTACGGGATTACACGTCTTGACAGAGTACGAAACGAAGACGTACGCTCACTGTTTGGAGTAGCACCTATCACGACAAAGATGCGAGAAGCTCGGCTACGCTGTCACGGTCACGTACTGAGAAGTGACGACAGCTCAGTCGAGTCGTCAGATGATATGCGATTACTAAGGCTTAGTGTCGGTGATGTGTTCGACCGAAGGAAATGACGCAATCGCACGAGAAATGCCGACCCCAGATGCTGGGAAACAGGATAGGAAGAAGAAAAATCTTTCATCAAAGTGAACTACATCAAGAAAAAAAGCGCGGCTTACCGGTGAGCTGCGTGGCTGTCAGTGGGTTAGTTGTGGTTACCCTCATCCACGTCTGG